>CAAE01010227.1:0-36446 GCA_000180735.1 Tetraodon nigroviridis | reverse complement strand
TAACGCCAGTCCTACTGTTGCCTTTGGTCCTTATGTTTTTAATGTATGTGATGCTGTGTGGAGCTGCAGCTTCCTCTGCCTGTAACTGGCGAACATGCTGACTTTGTTTCGTTGGATTGATTTAATAAAAGGATCGGGATTAATGGAATGAAAGAAGATGGCTACT
The DNA here is from genome assembly GCA_000180735.1 of Tetraodon nigroviridis. Classification (NCBI taxonomy): domain Eukaryota; kingdom Metazoa; phylum Chordata; class Actinopteri; order Tetraodontiformes; family Tetraodontidae; genus Tetraodon; species Tetraodon nigroviridis. The sequence goes on along the minus strand of CAAE01010227.1, from coordinate 36,280 downwards.
CTGACAGAAAAACACAAGACCCAAATAAATGTAGCAGAGAACTTTGCTTTTAGCTGAGGGTTGGTTGGCACAGCTGACCCCGTGAGCAGGCACAGCCCCCTGAAGCCCGCCTGTGGTGCCGGTTCTGTTAGCGTGGGTAAATATCGAACGTCAGATCGGCTGTCCGCTCTGTCAATCGAAAGCCAAATGCCACTGTGCAGATGGATGTCGTGCAAGCTAACGGCACTCCTTTGGGATCGACCAGTCATGATTGGCATATTGGGCACCCCTGAAATAAAGCATATTACCTGGATTTATTTACTCGTCGTGGTAATTTCAGGTTCTTTTCCTCAGATTTCCTTTCATTTTTTCTTTTTGTTTTTTTATCCTCTAAACAGGGGTGACCATCTGTGACCCTTGTTTTTCTCACAGACTGACTCATTTGAATAATTAAACTCCCCTCCACTTTTCTGGAAAAATTATCCAATTACCGGTACACACAAAGGTCGCCTGGGTCTGACCCTTTGCAATTCCTCCGTTACACCTGGGACTCTCTCTGGAAGACCTCACCTAGCATACCAGGAGGAAACGAGAGCCATAAAACAGCAATTTCCTTCACCATAGATCACGTCATCTTTTTACATCATAGTCCACCACACGGAGGTGAGAGAGAAGGAAAGAAAGCAGGCAGACACTGATCTGGAGAAGATTTCTTCCCTGGGTAGCAAAGGAGAGAAAGAAAAGATTATTTCCGACTATTAGAGACATATGAAACTTCAGAGACCTGGCCCAGGGGAGTAAACACCAGTTTAAACAAAATCTCAAAACAAACAAACAACAGGTCTGATGTCACAAAGTGATGATCTGTTTATTACATTTATTATATCCACCGTGATGTCAGCAGATAAAATGACTTCCGCACAAAGGGCCGTGTGGCTGCAGGTTTTTGTCCCAACCAAGCAATGGCACACCAGACTGAACTCATTAAATCACCTGATCTGAGTCTTCAGGCAGGTGGTTGGTCAAAAACCTGCAGATCTTACCTTTTTACCTGGATTAAAAAGGAGCTGAGTGAACATCTCCAGGATCAGATGATCATTGGGGGGGATTTTAATTGCACTCTGGATTTTACCATGGACAGGATAGGTGAGGAGCCCAATCCACAGTCATCTCAGAGCCTTAGCCGTGTCATCACACACCTGGACTATTAGATGCATGGAGGGTTTAGCACCCACAATCCAGGGAGTACACATGGGTGTGGGTGGTTAGCAACAGGGTGAGCGCAGCCAGACTAGACGGGACCTACCTCTGCCAGAACCTCAGCTCCAGACTCATTTATAGCACCATCAACCTGGTTGGCGTCATTGACCACCATCTCATTAGCATAGACCTGGTCAGGACTTCAGGAAACCGGGTCTCATTGGTTCTTTAACAACACACTCCTGAAAGACAGCATTTTTATCAGAGGTTTGAGCTCTTTTGGCAGCAAAGGAAAGTAGAAAAGGAGACTTTAGTTCCTGAAGGCAGAGGTGGGAGGTTGGCAAGGCCCAAATCTGTTTCTTTTGCCAACAGCACCCCTCCAAAAATCAAAGCAGCAGTTCAGGATCTTCAGGTGGCCCAGAGGAAGCAGATGACCTGCTTTAATCGGCCAGGAGGCCGAGTGACTACGAGTCCGAGGGAGATGAGGAGCTGCCCCATGGATTTCTATGCTAAGCTGTTTCAAACGGAGCACTGCAGCTTGGAGCTCGTGCCCTTGAGGGGCCTCCTCAGCTCACCCAGCAAGAGAAAGCTGCTCTGGAGGAGCTGACGGCTGCCATCAACCAGCTGGCGCCAGGACGGGCACCCGGGGTCGATGGCCTCTCTGCTGACTTCTGAAATATCCTGGCCATGATCCTCCCTCTGTCCTGTTGCCTCAGGACAGAGGCCAGCTCGTCTTCTGCAGACGAGCTGTACTTTCCCTGCTGCCTATGAAAGGAGACCTGACCTTACGGAAGAGCTGGAGGCAAGGGGCCCTCCGATGCCCAGACTACAAGGCGCTTCCTGTCAAACAGACTTTGGGGCATCTGGAACATCATTCACACTGATCAAACATATTGTGTACCTGACAGGACAATCGTGGACAACATCTATTAACCCTGTTCGAGACCTCATTGACGTGTGCAGGTCTGATGTCAATTTTAATTTTGGTGTTGTGTGTCTGGACCAGGAGAAAGCGTTTGACAGAGCAGATCATTCATATTTGGGGCTTTTGGTTGTGGTGATGGGTTTTAGCGTAGGTTAGCTTCTTGTACGGTGGTGCTCGGTGTCTGGTAGAGATGGGGGCAGGCCGGAGTCGGCCAATCCCTGTGCAGCGAGGGATACCGACAAGGCTGTCCCATCTCAGGCCAGCTCTACAGCTTAGCCATCGGGCCTTTGCGGTGCAGGTTGAGGGACCGGCTCACTGCCTGGGGCCTCGGATCTTGCTCACCCTCCTACTATCTCAGCATGCGCTGACGACGTCAGTATTTCTGTCACCAGCCAGAGAGACGTTCCGTGTCTGCAGAACACCTCGTCTCTGTGTGAGAAGGCCTCATCGCATGCGCAAACTGGGCAAAAAGTGAAGCTTTGTTAGTGGGGCGGCGGAGGAACCATGCAGCGCTCAGTCTGCCTGGAGGTCTCCAATGGGGGAAGGAGGGGCTGAAAGTCTTAGGAGCGTTTCTAGGAACAGAACATTTTCAGACAAAAAACTGGAGTTGTGTTAGGGAGAAAGTGTGCGCAAAGTTGCCTAAATGGGGTTAGATAGATGCTGCCCCAGCTAGCACACAGGCAGCCAGTGTACTCGGCTCAGCATTTTTTTGACTGCTGAGAGATTTCTTTAAAGGGTTCGATGAGGTTTTTTTTATAAATTGGTTATCTTTGGTCCAAAATACTGCGCTAACAAAAGAAAGGTTCACACACTAATCAATTATCTCTCTGCCTATGCTAAATTGGCTATTTGACTGACGTGCAGGAACCAGGCTCAGAGCGCCGGTAGCGTGGAGCCAGCAGCGGTTCTGGAGGGACCCTAAAGGCCAGGTTAAGGAGAGGAGTACGCATACTACAAAATGACTGACAACATGTTGACTTTCAGTCAAATATGGACTGTTGGGAAGGTTCTGTGCTCTGTGGGGCAGCAGGAGGAGTTAATTATTCATTTCTAATTGAAAGAATGCTGTGTATTTGCTAATTTAATGGTGCCTGTTTTCATTTTATTTTTTATTTTTTATGTTTGTGCATCAGGTCCCATAAACGGTCAATGAAGGGACTTTGAAAAGCCAAAGCCTCTTCTCTGATTTTTGTTTGGTGCTTCAGTCTTCTGCCCTCAACTCTTCTGTTTTAGGATTTCCTTCATCAGTAAAACAATTATACACCTTGAATCACCTGATATAAGAAAGTAGGAAAACAATGAGAGGCAAGTGCTTTTGGCTGCACCTAAAATTATGTTGTTCACTGTTCAGCTGCACAAATATGATCTTAATGTAAGAACAGTCGGGGGGAAAAACACTCCTGCATGCTCACCACAGAATCCAGCATCTCAAGGCTGCTAAAGAACATTCAGACTTGGTTGCCAAATCTTCAGAAACCAGGAGGTTAATAGACAAAGATAAATAAATAATAGTTACATAAGGGAGTCGTGAAAACGCAGCTAAAAAAGTTTTTTAAAGTCTTAGACTCAGCTGATTCTTTAGCTGAGACCATTTCAGAGAGTTTGACAAACACAACGATTTCGGTGACCTTTACGGCTGCACCTGCAGACATGAGAGGAAATCTTGGTGCAGAGATTGAGGTCTGGGAGGAGATAAGTACGGAACCCGGCTGATCAGGAGGGACGGCAACGAATACTGAGTGTTTCTCACGGGCTGCTGCGTTACAGTGTACATTTAAGAGGGACCGTTATGAATTCAATTTGGGATTAAATTTCGATGCAACAGTGACACCAAGTGGAGACATGTTGTAACGGACGTAAACGACAACATCGATCGGCAAGCCTTCAAAAGCAAACAAAATATTTTTTAAATGCTCAAATTAATAATAAAACAAAAACATTTACAATATGCATATGTTTTGATAGAAAGGGCACTGAGTATATAAATATCCCTACTGCATGCCTCAGAAAATTCATACATCACAACATCATTTTTCATTTTAAAACATATCATTTATGTCACATCAGCTCAGGGCTTTTTCAGAAAGTCGTTATATCGAACTGAGCACATCGAGACTAGTTCGAAACTTAAACCGAGATTATATTTAAAACAAAACCGATATAATCAAGCCTGTTGTTTCTATGCACGTTACATCATCCAGGGTAGGCAGTTTCAAAATCAAACAGTCGCACACTTGGTATTTTAAAACTGAGCGAGCCAGTAATGACGCATTTTGTTTTGAAAAAAAAAAAAAAAAAAAAGAACCGGAACCCCGTGGACGGATTCATTTCCGTCAGCTTGTTTTGAGACTGCGCTCTAAAAACACAGTCCGAAGACGCGACCTAACGGACTAACTTCAAATACTTTTGTACATTCTCTTTAAATCCAGAACCAAAGAAGCTCCAGGAGCTGACGCCGAGTGTCGCACACGGCACATGCACATTTAACGTTGTTTCCCCTTCAGAAGTGAAGGGAGAGCGGAGAAGCCGAGCTGCGCGGCGCTGGGCTGAGGAGGCTGGCTCTGCGGAGCTCGGACTCCAGCCCTGCTGCTAGGCGGCTAGCTAGCCCCGTCCCGCACTGGGCTATCGGGGACAAGTAGCACGGTAGGACGATTCTGAACTTTAGTAGCTTTATTGTGGGGATGGTTTAGGAAAGGCCCTGTCCCGGCGAGGCTCGCGTCAGCGGGGAAGGGAAAGGGGACGCTGTCCTGTCCCCGGCCAGGACGCTGTCCTGTCCCCGGCAGCACTGACAGGCTGGGCCTGTTTATCTCTCGTCCCATTAAAGAGCGCTGGCTGCGCCAAAGGCTGTTTCCAGCCGACCTCGGCCCAGCGAGGCTTTTCCGAGCAACGACCTCAAAACGGTCATCGAAAAGTTCCAAACTTCCAAACTTTTGGCAAACTTTGGTTTTTGTTTTTTTTTTTTGGGTTTTTTTTTTTTTTTAAACTCCGAGATCCTTTGTGTTTATACAGATTTTTCTTAATATTTTCAAATGGAATCTAGTATATTATTGTTGTTCATGCTCAAACGTTTTGGCTAACTCATTTGGGGTTTTTTTTCTTTTTTAAGAGATGCTGTTGTTGTTACTTATATACAACATGTTTTGTAAGATGATGATAGAAGCTCGGTCATTTTTTCTTATCTAAACATCTGTGTTTTACCTCCAATTTCAGTCTCTCAGCAGCAGCTTTCATCGGGGAGTTTCGGGGTTTGGATAGTCCGTCTTCTACGAGACCTCCATGATCTCCGATCCTCAAGACGTTTCTTCTTCCTACGGAAGATTTTAAATGCGGAACAGATCTTAATCCCTGCCAGCAATTCTGCAGGAGCACGGCTGAAAGGAGACGCATTAGGCCCCCATGCAGTCTGATCACATCTGTCTAAGGCTCCTAACGCAAAGCGCTGCCAGCCGTACTGGCCCTGAAACACACACAGGTCTTTGCCAGCGTTCTGATCATGGATGTTGTGACACGTGAAGCGGCGTGACTGCTGATGCCCGCGTCTGCCTCCAGCGCTATCTGTGAACCCTCTCTGTGGGCACAGCCTGCACGTTCGATGCCCTGAGTGTGTTGAAGCAGCTGTGATGAGGCAGGACTCCTGGGGGCCTGTGGGGCTGACTGGGCAGCGGCCTGAGGTGATGTGATGGGGTGCAGGAACAGCAAGGTCCTCCCTGAGCCTCCAGGGGATGTTCAGCTGGATCTGGTGAAAAAGGTGCGTAAGGACATTCTGGTTTGTTTACTTTTGAACTATATTTGCGCCACCCGTGAGAAGGAAAAAAAGTGAGAAGAAGTAGCTCGTTTTCATCGTGCACTTTGAGGATTGAATTCGAATGTTGGGAAGAAAGCCGAGCTTTCGAGACGGCTTCTGAAAAATGCCGTTCAGGCAGTTAGAGTGCAGTCACCAAAATATACTCTGGACTCGACTTTAGTAACAAAGACTAAAGCTGAGCGCAGCGTTTGTCGCAGCAGTCGGGCGCGCTGCTCGTTGAGGTCGCAGGCGGTCAGCTTCGTCCTCGACATTACACTTGGACCTTTCCTCGCCATTAAATTTCAACTTTTTTTCTCGACATTCTGACTTTCGTCTCGAGGTGGATGATAAAAATCAAACCTACCTCCTGGTTTTTTTCCCCTCGTTGGCTGAGTCCTCTTCGGTCGTTTGCAGCTTGTATACTTTCACATCATTTATTATGTCTCTGTTATGAATGAATAATGCAAACTTAAATGTCAAATCATTGTCTTAAACTATGTATTTTAATTCATAACCGTGGGGTGATGATGCAGTGTAATATTCTTTCTTTTTCTTGGCAGGTTGACACTCCGCAGCCTCCTCAGACAGATGTCTACAAGCACTTCATTTGCGGCGATTACGCTCAGAGCAAGATGAACGGGGCCGATGGCGGCGGCAAGGCCTGCTCCGTTTCCACCTGCCAGACCCAGGATCCAACCGCTTCTGCCCGACCTGCCCACGGCTCCTCGGAGCTGTCTGACCCGCAGCGCAAGAAGGTGGCCAAATACCGAGCCAAGTTCGACCCGCGGGTCACGGCCAAGTATGACATTAAAGCCCTGATCGGCCGCGGGAGCTTCAGCCGGGTGGTCCGCGTGGAGCACAAGAGCACGCGACAGCCCTACGCCATCAAGATGATCGAGACCCGTTACCGGGAGGGCCGCGAGGTGTGCGAGTCGGAGCTGTGTGTCTTGCGTCGCGTTCGACACACCAATATAATCCAGTTGATGGAAGTCTTCGAGACAGCCGAGCGCGTCTACATGGTGATGGAGCTGGCTACCGGAGGGGAGCTGTTCGACCGCATCATCGCCCGCGGCTCCTTCACAGAGCGCGACGCCACCCGGGTGCTGCAGATGGTGCTGGATGGCCTGAAGTACCTGCACACGCTGGGGATCACCCATCGGGACCTGAAACCAGAGAACCTGCTGTACTATCACCCGGGAGCCGACTCCAAGATCATCATCACCGATTTTGGCCTGGCGAGCAGCAGGAAGAAGGGAGACGAGTGTCTGATGAAGACCACCTGTGGCACGCCGGAGTACATCGCGCCTGAGATTCTCGTAAGGAAACCGTACACAAACGCCGTGGACATGTGGGCGCTGGGGGTGATCTCCTACATCCTGCTGAGCGGAACCATGCCGTTTGACGACGACAACCGGATGAGGCTGTACCAGCAGATTCTCAAGGGGAAATACAGCTTCTCCGGAGAGGTGAGGACCCGAAACCTAGACCCCGGAATTTAGCTCCATCACACTCCTCACTTTTCTTAACCTCAGTGGGATTTACATCTTAGGATGTTCCAACCATGTTTTTTTTCCCTATTTATGGCGTCCCAATCCTGAGTTTGACTACCTTTTCCTGATCTTTTCCCTTTTTTAACTGGCAGTATCCTTTTTTTTGGTCTTTGGTTAGTGCAGCGAATGATGAAAACAGTAAAAATCTCTTTATACTTGTCAAGCATCTTCAGCACTTTACTGGTTGCTGAATATTCTGACGGTCTGATTTTAATCCCCGTCTCTACTCGTGCTTGAATTCTTCATCACTGAACTCTCCGACCCCAACAGGAAGCTCTTGTCGTGTTGACAGTTGGTTTGTTGACTGCGGTCCCTTTTTTTGTGCAGCCGTGGCCCAACGTGTCCAACCTGGCCAAGGATTTTGTGGAGCGGATCCTGACGGTGGACCCCAGCGAGCGGCTCACCGCCGGCCAGGCCCTGAAGCACCCTTGGATCATTAGCATGGCCGCGTCCTCCTCCATGAAGAACCTGCAGCGCTGCATTTCCCAAAACCTCCTCAAGAGAGCGTCTTCGCGTTGCCACAGCACCAAGTCGGCCCATTCCACTCGCTCCAGCCGCTCCACCAAATCCAACAAAGCTCGGCGAGTTCGGGAGAAGGAGCTGCGCGAACTGAACCGTCGCTACCAGCAACAGTACAACGGATGAAAACCTGTGACGCCATGCTGCTTGAGCGACAGCGAGGCCGCTACGGCGACTTGGACTTTTTATTACGAACGAGTTTTTGAGGGGGAAAATGTCACGTGGCCAAGTAGTTGTCAACCTGGTGACTCCCAGCAGGTCTACAGAAAGTGTAAAAAGTGATGGTAAATGTAATCGGCGTGATCTACGACAGGTAATCGCTCAGTTCTTTGCTTCATTCCTTCTCTCCTCTAGTAGAATGGAGACGTCCAGTCTTTGTTGCTCTCCCCAAATCTCAGTCTCCACATATTTATTTATTATTGACATGAGCATACAGTCTTAATAGAAGCGGTCACTGGATAATGACCTTCCACAAGGACCTGTTGAACAGAGTTTTGGGGCGGGGGAAGAATTTCCCTCCTCAGACTTCTGATTGCTGTGATTTTTGCTGTACTGCTGTGCAGCTCTTGCCTTAAAGATGTGTCAGATCTTCTCATCCCACCTTAAGCTCTCATGAACGGTTGTCACCTTGAGTAACTCTTTTTTTTCTTTAATCTTTCTTTATTAGATTTTTTTCCCCCAAAGCCCTTTTGATGACCTGAAGGCACAGTGGTAATAAAAGGCTTTGGATTTTTTGGTCTGCTTCTCCTGAGGCCTCCGACGGCAGAGCCCTCTCGTTCCTTGAACTGGCGATGGTGACAGAAGATGTAAGAAAATGGGAACTGTCAGGAAATTCCTACTATAACAGCTGAACTTTATTTCAGAGTTATTTTTAGAGTGGCTTTACACGAGGGCAGGTTGTTGACCACTATGACCTTGCATTTAAATGTGATTGCTTCATTTTCAACAATAATTAGAGACTGTGCACATATACGCACCCACCCAATCGATGGCTTTCATCTCATACGGCACTGGTTTCGTTTGGCATAGAATTGTTCAGGTTATAGATCACATTTTTGATTTTTAAATCGAAATCCATATTTTTAATTCTTTTCGGCCGTAATTGTCAAACGAACACACATGACGTACACCAGTGAAAAAGCACAGAAGCCCCTGATTACTTGTCTGCACATTTGCAGGGGTTTATATCTTACAGAGAATTTGGTGTTGGATCCTTTGGAATTTCCTCGTCTTAGATATTTTGCCGCGCTTTCGTTTATTTGGATGAATAACGAGTGAACGAAAACCAAAAAAATCACCTTCCGTCGATTCGACGGGGAAAAAACAAAACATCAGAATGAAAGTTATTCATTATTGTTGCAAAGTGAAGTCAACCAGCAGGGATGTGATCAAACGAGAAAAACCACTGAAGAGAAACCTAAATTCGCATTTATTCGCATTATTGCACCATTTTGTCACGTTTGGAACGGTTCTATTTGATCTAAAAGTGCACTTAAATTCCAAAATCCTAACTGGAGATGGTTTAACTAGCTTAATCCTCGATGGTTATTTTAGTTTTTAGTGGTTTTTTGTCTTTGCCGTTTAACTTGGCTTAACGCTGCCCCGTGCGTGTGCGGATTTTCTGTTTCCGCACATGTTCCTGTTTTCTGATCACTGCGTAACTGAGCTGTTGTTTTAGGGCAGTTGTATGAATTTATAGTAGTGTAGCTTTTTTTTGTAAACATGGTAAATAGGTAGGATTCTATAGAATATAGACTATTATATAAAATTGAGAATATTCTGAACTTGAATGCAAGTCCTTGGTCAAAAGAGTGTGATTTTTGATCATTGATTTATTTGTTCTGTGCCTTAATCTTTTGACTGAAAATCATCATGAACAGCACATTATTTATAGTTCTATTGCATTGAATTTTCCTCTTTTGCTGGATTTGTTGTGTTTTTCTTTGCCCTCCTAGAGTCTATCATTACTTTACTTGTTCTCTGACCAACTTTGAAAGTATAACTCTTTTCCATGTCCTGGAAATCCAGTCGAGCCATGTCAGCTGACCTCACTTTTTTTTTTAATCTGTATTTTTTATCTGAGGCGAACAATAAAACTTATTGATACGTTGACGTTTCTGTCCAAAAATCTGCCGCGAAGACAGTTTAGATGTTTAGATGAGCCCACATCGAAAATTAATACATTGACATCAGACATATGCAAATATTTACTGCTTTGCAGTCAGTGTTCTTTATAATGATAATTCTAAAGTTTGAACCACATGTTTAATCAGTTTTTTTCTTTCTGTTCAGAAACCCAGGATTACACCCCCATCAAGCAACGATGGCAAAAAAAAACTTAATTAAGAAGTAACCTTTAGCGGGACTAATCTCGTATTGCAGATGCCAAAAAAGCATTAAAATAACACCATAAAGAAATATTACAAGTACTAGTTGGAAAAGCCAAACCGCAACCAATGAGTTGAGAAGATGGGAAATTTATGGAAACAGAAACATTAAGTCAGACATTATCACAGTATTTGGAACTTCATATGGTTATCCAAGATTAGAGCTCAACCGGACTGTTTGAGGTCTTCCTGAAGAGAATAAATAAATAAATAAATAAAAGTTCTGAACTGAAGAAGGCTTCTAAGAAAAGGACAAAACGGTTTTGAGGATTGTTTTACTATAATTACTAGGATTTAAATTGTATCCTGAAGGACATATCACCTCCAAATCAGTAGGGGGCGATATGCACCTTGACACGTTGGTTGCAACCATTACACCATTAGAGAAGAAGAAGAAGAACCTGGCGACTCGCGAGGAAACGTACGTCAGTGGTCTGAATCCTTAGCGTTTAGCTCAAATTCTACTAGCGTTTACTTTGCAAAACAGACGTTATTATAACAATGAAGTAGAAATAATTGCATCTTGAATGCATGGCCGATGCGCTTTACCAACAAATACATCTTAGCGTGATACGTTTTTCAGCACGGTGAGTTTTAGAAACACAGAGACGTACAAATATTTTCAAAGCTTTCCTTGACAAGTTAAGCTAATGCTGTAAACGCTTGCGATAGCTGGGGCCAAAACACCAATGTGGTGGAAGCAGGTTTCTTTTGTTTTCCTCAGTCAATTTGAGGTATATATATGTAGTCTTCGCTACATTTATATTGGTTCGTCTAAATGTTGTCGCAGACAAAGTAAATACCTAACTCCTCGCGGTTCGCCTTTCTTCTGTTTGTGATGGCCAATTCATCAAAATGTGTGCTTAAATTGCTTTTAGTTCTCAGTTGGTTTGTTAGCCTATCAGACATATTTTCAGCTATTTTGTTTAACTGCCCACCCTTGTGACACTATCTCAGATGTTTGAATACTGTGTTTGCTCAAGGAACAATCGCCTTCAAACAAAAGATTATTGACAGTGGTGCAAAAGTATTTTCTGTGTGCACATCAGTCCAGCATGCACTTTAGTCTGCATAGCAGCTTAACCTTCAATAGTCAATGTTGGTGCAGTTATTTCGAAGTTCTGGCTCGTTGTGTTCATTAACTGGCTTCTGGCCAATGCGATGATATGGGTTACTGTTAAATGACCCTTAACCAAGAGGAGAAGTAATTTTCCTCAAATGTTTCTAAACTACTTTATATTTGATGTCAATTCGGGCGTAGAAAGTGGTTGTGCCAGACTCTTTTTGCTGCCTGTGTTTCTGTGTCACAGAATCAAACTATTAAGCTTGACAGATGAGATTTTATAGAATAAGGTGATAATTTCACCTATTTGTTTCTTTCATTGTAGATTAAAAGGAACAACTACGGCGGAACCCGGGAATAGCGTAATTCCTTTCCCGTGCCCTTTTCAAACCCATCTGCTGTTATCCCTGGCTGCCTTCCCTGCTCTCGTCATGAAGACTCTGGTTTTGCTCCAGCAGTGCCACTGACTTCCACCCTGGACCAGCATCATGGAGCGAAAACGCAGAAAGAAAATAATCTAGCTCTTCGGGCTGTTTTGAAGAATGGCTTCAAATCTGGAGCACTGGACTTGAAACTCTGTGGACCGACCGCTAACCTAAAGTCCAGACTTAGCGCTGTCTTTTTTCTCTTAACCAGATCATCTGTTGGTGGTTTCTCAAAGTACCTGGTCTAACTTCATTTTGTTTAGAAGGTCAATAATGCTCCTATTTCCTGTTTGAGGTATCTGTTCTTTGTTGGACTTCTATTGAGGCTTCATGCCTTTGCTAGTTACATAGGAAGCCAATGGGAGGGATCCAGGACTAAAGGGCCACCAAACCCCAAGCAACCATCAGCTTGTGACTCAAATTGCTCCCAATTAACCCTAAAGTTGGAGTTCTCTTCTAAGGTGGTGGAGGACGGTAAGAATCTATTTAGGCGTTTCATAAGTAGTTTTATATTTCTTGTGTTCTACAGATATTATTATTGATGGATAGCAATCACAGAGGAGGTGTGAGCAACCCAAAATTAAGTGTTGACATTGGAAAAAGGGCTTTTCCCTATTTAAAAAAAGGGACCTAAAAACATTTCTGTTTTCCAGAAAATAATTATTTTTAATATGGATGTCATAGGAATTTCGGGGGTATGTGTTAACATGTTTGCTTTTACTTTACACAGAAAATGCAACCTGGGGAATGTTGATGCCTTTAATTGCGCGTCTATTTTAATATCTGGTTTTTAAAACCATCCCTGGCTTGTTTCTGCAGAATACATCATAGGATTTATTGGGTACTTCTCAGCCAAAGCACGCAGCTTGTACATCAGCAGCGCCCTGCGCAACACTGGGGATGACATGCTTGAATGGCACATCGTTCCCAGAGAAAATCCAGCATCCGACTTCCCCAGTGACTTTGAGCTGGTCCACATCCGCCAAGCTTCTCCGAGCAACCTGCTGACTTTGGAGGACCATCCTTACATCAAGAGAGTGACGCCGCAACGCAAAGTGTTCCGCATGCTCAAATACGTTTCCGGTGAGTCTTTAAAGTGGGAATATGTGTGAGAATTCATGGATTCACAGTTATGCTCAGCTTTTTTATTGGAGCTAAGTCAAAAGACTCTTTTTACTCAGATCAGAATTATTGCAGCAAACGCAGTAACAAAGGAAAAAAAGTAAATTCATTTATAATTACAAGGGCAGATAAGTGAAAACTGCAAGAAAAATAGGGGTATTTAACCAGTAAACACTGGAATAAACACTTGCTGCTTAATCACGCTTTGAAAGTTCGCTGGAGTAATCACAATCATCTTCACTTTTACGAGATGCGCTTGATGTTGATGTGTGTGTTTGGCTGTCTAACAGAGCCAAAAATCAAGGGTAAAATGAATGAAACCTGACACTAAACAGGGCATTCCCTGACATTTTACCTATTACCTGAAGTGAACATACCCTTTGTGTTCATGGAATGTGCACGTATTCAGTCAGGCCTCAAGGCCAAGATTCGAGCTGGGTTTACTATCTTACGGGTAAAAAACCCCATTTTCTGCCTGGTAGCACACATAAGATGGCAAAAAGCTGTGCATTAATAAAATATCTAATATAAACAGTGGGCATAGAGCATGAATATGAATCCTGTTGAAAATAGATCTTTAATTTGATACATTCGTTCAAACACCCTCAGTGCTGTGACCTGCACATATTTAAGCTCAATCCTTTGCAGACAAGTTGAAATTAAGTTTAGGAAGGTTGTTAATTTGTTAACCAGCCTTTGGGTTGTGAATAAAGCAGCTATGCGTAGATTAGCTCCGACGTAGTCTTGTGTTTATAATGAGGACAAATGTGTTTGTTCTCAATTTGCCTTTGCACTAAATTTGCTTACGTAGTTAATGACTAGAATAATATTGAAGAAGAGGACAGTAAGGCACATGCAGTAACCACTTTTGTTCTGTCCCCGAAGCAGCAGAACCCACTGCTCCCTGCAACGCCAGCACCAGGACGCAAAAATGGCAGTCGTGAGCAATCGTCCCGTCCTTTTCGACGGCACCAGCCTGTCTCTGGGCTCAGGCTTCTGGCACGCGACCGGTCGCCACTCCAGCCGGCGCCTGCTGCGTGCCATCCCCCGGCCACGTCGCCCAGATCCTCCAGGCTGATGTTCTCTGGCAGATGGGGCACACCGGTGGGAGCGGAACTCCGCTCGCCTTGTTCTCGCATGTGACATAGCTTTGACGGAAACCAACCTCTCTTCTGCGTGATTGTGCAGGATCTGGCGTGAAAGTGGCGGTGTTTGATACAGGCCTGAGCGAGAAGCACCCGCATTTTAAGAACGTGAAGGAAAGGACCAACTGGACCAATGAGAAGACTCTTGATGATGGTGAGATGGGAAGAAAATGAATTATTGTGGAACAACATGAACTGTAGTAGAGAGCAGAAACGGTAAATCTGTGCAGCGACAGATGATGTTGACGTCAGTTGTTGTGATGTTTTTTCACAGGTTTGGGCCACGGGACGTTTGTAGCCGGAGTTATCGCGAGCATGAGAGAGTGTCAGGGCTTCGCCCCAGACTCCGAGCTGCACATCTTCAGAGTGTTCACCAATAACCAGGTGCATACAAGCAGTGACGCAAAATAGGTCAAAATTTGTGCTGTTTTAACCAGTTAACCATCCTGTGTTCAGCATCGCGGCTTCTAAAGTTTTTTGCAGCCTGTCGAGAGGTTTCGTTCAGTCTCTTACCAATTTCTTCCTCTAAAATCTTCCGTTCTGTCGGTCTGTCCACAAGTGTCCACTGATGTTTAGCTAGGAGCTGCCAAAGATCTCTGTGGAGAAAAAATTGACTTTCAGAGTCAGAGTCAGTGTGTGTGTGTTTCTGTTTTGGATCGTATCAATGCATCATCAACATGGTCATTTATTGCATTTGCTAAAACTGCAGATGTGCAAACCTTTGCAGGCAGCTGCACCCTCTGAGTTGGCAGTTAATGTGATTGTGCGAGTCTTGCAATCGTTTGTGCTTTTCAGTTTGCAAAGCAGCACCTACTTTATGTGACTCATTCCACAAGGTCAAATTTAACTTGGCAAGATCTATTTTATTAGTTTTAACTTTACCCTTTTTTTACCCTCCGGAACTTTATGAAATAAGTTATATTTCTTAGCCAATATGCTTCTTCTGTGTCTGGTCATTTATAGAAACAAGTACGCTTCTCTTTGGCCTTAATTTCTTATTGTTTTTCATATTCTAATATTTGACTAAGTGGAGAATAGCCGTTAACCCTTTATAGGGCACTCATTGAAATGCTATTAAATTCAAAAAAACAGTTTAAGGGTGTTATTAGGAATCATAACCAGAGTTTATTTCTGTTTTCAGATTTTCAAAAGATTTTAATGTCTTGCAGAAAACCAAAGAAAATGAAGTTACCATATTTGGTTACTTGCCCGTTAAGGGTAAAAAAAAATCCATGTGAAAATGTAAAATATACAACAAAAACACCTATTTTGTGAAAGGAACTTTATGTTTGACTTTAGATTTCACTTTTACAACATAAGCCTTGGTACAGAATCCTTACTAAACAAATTGTATAAAAATAACCCACACATATGACATACGCATATACATATGCATGGCCACAAAGGTCATTATTTCATTGTTATTCATGGAGAAAACAGCGTCAATGTCCTTCTATCCTTGGGGCACGGTTAGGGCTGGGGTTAGGGCTAGGGTTGGGGTTAGAGTTGGGTTTAAGGTAGGGATTGGGTTGCTGTTAGGGTTGGGGTTAGAATTGGAATTAATCCACATCTTTATCCCAACCCCAACTCTAACCCTAGCCCTAACTTATCCTTTGGTGAGGGGTAGGGTTGGGGTTAGAGCTAGGGTTAGGGTTGGGTTTGGAGCTGGGGTTAGGTTAAGGTTAGGGTTGCTGTTAGGGTTGGAGTTAGAGTTGGAATTAACCCAAACCCTCATCCCAACCCTAACACAAAATTTAACCCTAGCCCTAACCCTACCCTGTCCTTAGGGCTGGGGTTAGGGCTAGGGTTAGGGTTGGGGTATGAGTTGGGTTTAGGGTAGGGTTAGGGTTGCTGTTAGGGTTGGGGTTAGAATTGGAATTCACCCAAACCCTTGTCCCCAACCCTACCCCTTTCCCAATCTCTAACCCTAATCCTAGCCCTAACCTATCCTTTGGTGAGGGTTAGGGTTGGGGTTAGGGCTAGGGTTAGGGTTGGGTTTGGATTTGGGGTTAGGTTAGGGTTAGGGTTGCTGTTAGGGTTGGAGTTAGAGTTGGAATTAATCCTAATCTTTATCCCAACCTCAACACAAAATTTAACCCTAGCCCTACCCTGTCCTTGGGGCAGGGTTACGGCTGGGGTTAGGGCTAGGGTTAGGGTTGGGGTTAGGTTAGGGTTTAGGGTAGGGTTTGGGTTGCTGTTAGAGTTGGGGTTAGAATTGGAATTAATCCAAATCTTTATCCCAACCCTAACCCCAACTCTAACCCTAACCCTAGCCCTAACCTAACCTTTGGTGAGGGCTAGAGTTGGGGTTAGGGCTAGGGTTAGAGTTGGGTTTGGAGTTGGGGTTAGGTTAGGGTTAGGGTTGCTGTTAGGGTTGGAGTTAGAGTTGGAATTAATCCAAATTTTTATCCCAACCCTAACACAAAATTTAACCCTAGCCCTACCCTGTCCTTGGGGCAGGGTTACGGCTGGGGTTAGGGCTAGGGTTAGGGTTAGGGTTAGGGTTAGGGTTGGGGTTAGGTTAGGGTTAGGGCTAGGGTTTGGGTTGGAGTTGGGGTTAGTGCAGGCATGGGCAAACTACGGCCCGGGGGCCACATGCGGCCATATTAAACGTTTTAATCCGGCCCGCCGAACCTGACAAAATTAAATGACAGTAATTTAAAAAAGGCACATCTTATTCATTTGATTTTCAGTGTTTTCAGACTCATTCCAAAGTCAGATATTGTGTTGTCATGCTTTTCTTCATTCTCATTTGAAATTAAATCACATGTTTTCTCCACATCCCAAGATGTGTATGTTTTCTCCAGTGAGGTGGGGTACCAAAGCACTCCATCCATCTGCTCCTGGTCCGGTCCCTTTGTCAAATGTTAGAACCCATTGTGGCCCACGAATCAAAAAGTTTGCTTGCATTAGTTATGCATTATCTGTGATGTAGCCATATATCAGCTGTTTAAATTATAGTTTGTGTGACATCATTTATTTTCCCTCCCAGGTCTCATACACCTCGTGGTTTCTTGATGCATTTAATTATGCCATCCTGAAGAAGATTCACGTTCTAAACCTCAGCATTGGTGGCCCTGACTTCATGGACCATCCTTTTGTTGACAAGGTAAATACCCGGAATGGTTCCAGAGCGGTTCCATCAAAATCTCTTACATGCCTAAACTCATAATACAAAAGAATGTTAAACTCTTTGGAAATGAAATGTCATGTTGGAAAAAAATGATGGTGTCAAAGTTTTTACACTGAAAAATACATGAACTATAAAGTAAAATTGGTAGGGGAACTTTATTTCTGCAGCACTTCTCATATAAAATCACAAAGTGCTTTACAAAAAAAATATTGAGTAAAAGATTAAATTATGATAAAGAGAGTAGAGATATTTTGGAAAATTATATTATTGGGACTTTTCTTTTTTTTATTGAAGGTGACCTGATTATTTAGTTACCGGGACACTACCAAGGGTCCAAGCCAAGAGCAGTGATTTAAAAAGCCAGGTCACCTCTGGTTTTATCACCATTTTTCGGCTCAAACAGAAGTGTTCCTGTTTGTTTCCATAACCCTTTCATTACCTAATCTGGAAGAGACAAATGATGCATTAGATGCATTCAATCTAAAATTTAGCTGATTCTTAAAGTGAATAAATCATTCGCAGTGGTGTAAAAATATAGTATTTGTCTCCAGAATTTAGTGGAGGGGTTGGTAACAGAAATCAGTAGAACCTGGACAAACTCAAGTTAAGTGTGTCAATGTTGTAGTCATGTGATAAACCTAAACAACAAAAAAGTTATTCTTGCTTTATACTAAAAGCAACAGTAGAAACCAACAGTCGATAAGATTTCAACATTTCTTATCAAATGAAAATAAACACAAAGCAGTTACTGATTAATAAAGAGCATGGTAGGCAAGTTTGTTTTTTTAGTTTTTAAAGGGTGCATTATCAAACAAAAACCTTCTGACTGCACAGAAATAAATGGTATTGCAAAGTTAATTATGTTTCTGTGGACAGCATTTAAATTGGCAGCAGTTAGAGCTCTTTATTCCCAAGGTTTTTTTTTTCTTTTCAGAACTTTGGTTGTAAAAAAAATATACTCGATACTACAGATAAGTTTGAGGAAATTTTTGTTCTTTTTTTCTTTTTGTATGGCAGGTCTGGGAACTGACTGCCAACAGAGTGATCATGGTCTCTGCTATAGGCAACGATGGACCTCTATACGGGTATGTTGTGTTCCTGATGGAGAGGAGAGGTTTTTGGGGGATTCAGGGTCTGGGTCGGGTCGGGTGGAGGATAAAGGCGTTATGCCTTGTGTTGCCGTGTTATTATGACAGGGTGAAACATTAGAAGCTTAAGAGTACACCAGCAAGATGTCTCGGTTGTGTCACGTTGAATGAATATTTCAGGCTAGAGTCAAAAATGCTGAAGATTTTCTAGACAGATTACACAACAGACAGACAATTCTGGGCTGGTATTCGAAACCCATAGTGTTGGCTGGAAAGCAGTCCTTGAAAAGTCCTGGGACTTTGTATCTGAAAATAAAAAAGGCTAATTAGTAGGACACTAGAAAGGCTCTGGGCTTTGACCCCTTATCTTTCCTCAGGTTTGCCGTCACAGGTGGAAAATATTTTCAGATCTCAAAAATAAAACTGTTGCTGCTAAGTAGGTGATGATTACCATTACGAGGTGCAATTATGTACAGCTGCTACAGATCCAAAATATCAAACAAACCTAATTAGGGATCTGTACTGTAATTTGAAAGTATTATTAAAAAAAGCTCTATCTCTATTTTTCCAAGCACTTTGAACAACCCAGCAGACCAGATGGACGTGATCGGTGTTGGAGGAATCGACTTTGAAGACAACATTGCCAGATTTTCCTCCAGAGGCATGACAACCTGGGTGAGAAATACGCATGTGCATCATCCCTGTTACTGGAATGTCTTTTCTTTACCACCTGCATGACAGTAGCCCTACAAGACTTACAAAATAGTAATAGACTTGATAAACTTTTAGATCTTTAAACATCAAGCCTGCTGTAATTCATTGGTACAGAGAGATTGATGTGATTGATGTTGGATATTGGGATTTTAGACTCAACAAACAACCTTAGCCAGCAACCTTAGCCGTGCAGATTAGCAAATAACTGTGGCCAGAAGGAACAGTCAGTCGGCAATTTAAATGCAGGTTATTGGCTAATTCAAATTTAAGTTTTTGTTGTTGTGTTGCTGTCTTTTACTGTGTTTACCTGTGATGTTACATATTGTCTGTGACGGGTGCTCAAGTGTCAATTGATGGAGTTGTAAGGTTGGACTTTATTCCCTGGGATCAGTTGAATTTACCCTAATGCTTCAATTATGACATCACAAACTGTGGGGAGGAATGAGTCCTCTGTTGGATTGTCAGACTCTTTTTTTTACTTTGTGTGCAGGAACTGCCAGGAGGTTATGGCAGAGTAAAGCCTGACATTGTCACCTATGGCTCAGGTGTTCGGGGATCAGGGATGAAGGAGGGTTGTCGCTCTCTTTCTGGAACTAGTGTAGCTTCTCCCGTCGTAGCTGGCGCTGTTACCCTTCTTGCCAGGTGAGTATATTATTATTATTCCCTCTATTTTGTGGCAACATTTTTGACAAAGTTTAATTTGTGTTAAGAAATGATAAAATATATAGTTAATCAAGAAAATTTTAATATCCCACTGTTAGTCACTAAAATTATTACCGTATTTTCCAGTATATAAGACGCACCAATATTTACGGTAGTTAACAAATAACTTTTTACATAAAAAGCTGCACTGGACTGTAGGCCACAGGTGTCTGCCAACTGCAAACTGGCTTTTAGCCATCAGTTGGATCTGCATGGTGGAAACCCCACAGCCATCTGATCTTTGTGTTTGCTCGGTCTTCAAAAACGTTTTCAATTTCAGGCCACAGGCTTTTGTTGTTGGTTTTTTTTTTGCATTTAGACAGTTCTTTTTGCGTCTCCAACTCACCAACGATTCACTGACGCCAAGGATACATTCAGCAGCTATATTTCCTTCTGTTGCAGCCAGATCAATTCAATTTAACTTGACAGCTGCATTAAATGCATTTACTTTGTTTGCTTTCCATTTATAGGGTGTGCCTGTATTAAAATGCCAAATCTAGGATCTAAATAATTTACTGTACTGCAGTGTGACTGATTGATTGACCAACTGTGACAGGTTTTTTTGGAATAATGTGTTTTGGCGTTATGAAGCTCGGGAACGGGGAAAAAACATAAATAAGTAGCACCGCTATACAAGCCGCAAGGTTCAACGTGTGGGGAAAAAGTAGTGTTTCATACACCCGAAATTATGGTAATTCAGGATAAACCAGCTCTTATTGGTCCATGTATTATCATGAGATGTTTGGCTTTTGCTTTAGGACTCTTTAAAAGTCCCAAAATATGCTACATTTTAGCAAGAAATATTTATCTGAGGCCACAGAGCATATATATACAGTATATATTTTTATGCAGCAAAGGTTCTCTAAGATTAGGCAAAACTGTAACCCCTTTTCTTGGCCCAACTGGGAACGGGCTGTTATGGGCTCTGTTTGATTTGACACAAATAGGCCTCCTCAGGAAAGCAACACACAAAGGGCCAACCGCCTCTCTCTCAGATACCAGATACTCGGCTCGTAACTACCCCTGCATCGTGCGTCGCATTGTGTTTGACACCTGTATCAAAATGTGAATTTTGGCCACTTAGAAATGACAGATCTATATGTGGGTGGGCTCGTTAGTACGAAAAGACTTTTAAAATGTGTCCGTGAACTTTTGCTAGATTCGGTGAAATTGTGTAGGAAAAATGAAAAGTTCGATAAAAGACTTTTTCCAGGTTTTAAAGATTTGCCCTGCTGAATTAAACAGTAAGTTAATGGGTGAAGTCAGCAGACTGATTCACTTAATGATTAAAACCCAGCATTTGAAAGGTAGTAAATGTTTGTACCTAGAAAAGGACGTATATTTTATGGTCGTAAAATGTTCTGATGCAGAGGTTTGGTAAGTAAAGGTAAAGGTAGCATAGTCTGAGGTTGTGAGGGCACGTGGCAGCACATCGCAGCTTGTCATAAATTAAAACAGTTTGGGTGAGGGCTCGTTCACTGATATTTAGCTCAGGAGCAGTACTGAGAGTACACACTTGCCAAATATTCATGGGTTCTGGCAAAACAGCAACCTGCATGCTCAGACTGGTGTTGAATGTTAGCCTAGCAGAGATAATAGAACCAAGACTGTCTTCCTCTGTCTGCAGCACTGTTCTGAACAGAGAGCTGGTCAATCCCGCCTCCATGAAGCAGGCTCTGATTGCCTCGGCACGCAGGCTACCTGGAGTCAACATGTTTGAGCAAGGCCACGGGAAACTGGACTTGATCAGAGCTTACCAGATCCTGAACAGCTACAGACCTCAGGCCAGGTAGGTGTTGACTGACCGTCAACAAGCTGGCATAGGATAAGTATGATGCTTATCTTTAGTCACTAGAGTACCATGCTGAAAAAAAAAGGCAAGGTTTATTTTTAAATCTTACTTTTAAAATTTACTCAGAAAATACAAATCAGTAATTTACACATCTGAAGTATTTCATAAGCAACTCTCATCAAACCGTTGATTTTGTTATTTCATTTAAAAACGTATGTACCGGTAATTATTATCCACATACTGGTACATTTGGTCTGTTGGTTTAATTAAATGTTGAATATTTATGGATCACAACTAATGAAAACCCAAAATTCATTGACTCAAAAAAGGTAAACTTTGGAGATGCAAAGGTCATTGCTAAAAATGAAAACAGTGCTGCAGCTGAACAGCTTCGTAGAAAGACCAATACAAAACCCAAGCTGCTGGGCCCAGAGTAGAGCTTTACCAGTCAGTGATAGTTTTGGGGCCTGTCTCCTGCTTGTGTTGGTTTTTTCTATAATATTAGGTCAAAGGTTAGTGCAGCATCTCCCAGCAGATTCTGAACGTCTTTATGCTTCCTTCGGCTGACCAGCTTAACAGAGTTGCAGCTCATTCTTCGGCAAATGAAATTGAAATAGTGTAATTATTACCAACAAAACAAGCTTATGTTTACAAAAATGTTGTATTTTGGAAGGTAATTATGATGATGAGTCTAAAGTAGGTTCGTATAAATACGTTTTTTTTGGACAGGGTGACGTTTGCCAGTCTTACACATTTTTATACAGATCTGTACTTGCAGTTGCTTATTTTTTTACCTTTAAAATCTTTCCTTCCAGTCTCTCTCCCAGCTACATTGACCTCACAGAGTGTCCCTACATGTGGCCCTACTGCTCTCAGCCCATCTACTATGGAGGAATGCCCACTATTGTCAACGTGACCATTCTTAATGGGATGGGTGTGACAGGCAGGATTGTTGATAAGGTGTGTGTGTGTGTGCGTGTGTGTGTGTGTGTGTGTGTGTGTGTGTGTGTGTGATGTGTGTGTGTGTGTGTACACATACATGAGTGAGAAGTCCACCCATGTTTTGTTTATGATGACCAATGCCATTTAACTTGTTTGTTCAGCCCATCTGGCAGCCCTACCTGACCCAGAATGGAGACCACATTGATGTGGCTCTCTCATATTCACCTTTACTTTGGCCGAGGGCTGTTTATCTAGATGTGTCCATTTCAGCGGCCAAAAAGGCAGCAACATGGGAAGGAATATATCATTGTCACATAATGGTGACTGTAGCATCACCTGCGGAGAATGATGTGAGTCACGAGGTGGTCCTCTCAACCATATGTGATTTACCGTTTTTTTCAGACTGTAAGTTGCTCCTGCATAGTAGTTGCATCAGTCAAAAATGCATCATGAAGGGAGAAAAAACAAAACAAAAGTTGCACTGGACTATAAGTCGCATTTTGGAGGAGAAATGTGTTTTACAAAATCTAGGACCAAGAATAGACGTTTCACTCAGAAAGGCAAATTATAATAATAATCGAATCTAGAACAACATGCTAAACAGGTGTTGGGTATGATAGCGTAATACATCATTCACCATTCAGCTACACAATAACTAAAGAACATAGGGGGGCTGAAAAACGGCAGAATTACCATAACAAGCTTGTGGCTCCAACAAGCTAGTTACTGGTTAGCTTACCAAAATCTCCGTCACATTCCACATTACTGAATCCGCTGAATTCTTCATACTCGGTAAAAAGATTGTCTTTTGGGGGGCATTTGTGTGCAGTCGTTCTTAGTTTTTTCAGGTTAACGGTTAAATAAATTTTCAGTGGTACAGGAGTAGCACATACTACATAGCAGTAGTTGTCACAAGCCTTGAGCGCCCTCTCACTGTAGGTATAAGTTACTCCTGGGTCATGTCATGTGTGAATTAAGAAAATTTTAAAATACTGTATATAATTACACCTGAGTGTAAGACACAGAACCAGCAAAGCTTTGAAAAGAAGTGTTACGCATAGTTGAAAAATACAATAATTGTTTTAAGAACCGCTGTCTAAACCTAAATATTTAGTTACATTATTATTGTAACCAATGTTTTTCATTGTGACACGCTGGTAATTGTGGTTCTTCCGTTTTTAACTTGCGACTCTGCTTGTATTCTTGCTCTTTGGAACGCTGTAGTCTGAGGTGGGTGGGGAGCTGACTTCCACAGTCAAACTTCCCATCAAGGTGAAGATTGTACCAACCCCCCCTCGTAGTAAGAGGGTGCTGTGGGACCAGTACCACAACCTGCGTTATCCGCCTGGTTACTTTCCCCGAGACAACCTTCGCATGAAGAACGATCCATTGGACTGGTATGTGTAGATAAGACCGATGTGTTGTCAAGCATTGTCTGAAAGCTTGAAATATTTCGCTGTGTAATTTATTTACAAAAAATCTCTAAACTTGGTTGAGTGGCATGTGATATTGATGTGTTTTTTTTCCAGGAATGGAGACCACATTCACACTAACTTTAGGGACATGTACCAACACCTGAGAAGCATGGGCTACTTTGTGGAGGTGCTCGGGGCACCTTTTACCTGTTTTGATGCCAGCCAGTATGGTAAGAAAAACCCTCAACAAAAGAGCTGTTTTTGTTCTGGGCTCGTATTCTTATGTGGTTTTTTTTGCTGCTATAATCCTATAGGCACACTGCTAATGGTGGACAGTGAGGAGGAGTATTTTCCTGAGGAAATTACCAAACTGAGAAGGGATATTGACAATGGACTGTCACTTATCATCTTCAGTGACTGGTATAACACCTCAGTCATGAGGAAGGTCAAATTCTATGATGAGAACACCAGGTATTTTATTTATTTAAGTATTTTTTAACTTATACTGTTGTTTGACCAATAGACATGTAATATGTGGGATTTGCCTCTTAGTTTAACAGACTTGTACTAAATCATCGCGTTCTCATTTAGCTAGCAGGCAGTCTTCTTAAGTAGTCATCAGCCCCATCTTGAAGGTTAAATCATTATAGAAAACCTAATTGGAAATCTGTTTTTTTCTTGTATCATGTAAAAAACAAGGATGTGACATCAAGGTCCTCTGATTACTGTAAATATAGCATTATTAAAAAACCTGGCTACACAACCACAGATGTCCTTTTATAAGTCTCAGGTAAAAGAAGATTTTGGTATGTTTTGTGTCGTGCTGCCTGGATTTACACCTTCATAGAGAAGTTGTGTTTTTCTTTTTCAATAACCAGCTATGCCGGTAAAGTATAAAAACTTGAAATTCAATTTTGCTAGTGTTTTGTTGCTTTCAAACAACAGAAAGTTTAAGGGGACTGAATATTATGCATTCTGTTTTGGTGAGGCTCGCAGGGCTGAAAGTATAAAGGGATTCTGTTTTTTGTGTGAGTGTGTTGTGATTTTGTTTCCTACATGAATGGCTGTAAAGATGAACTTCATGTCCTGCAGACAGTGGTGGATGCCAGACACAGGCGGTGCTAATGTGCCAGCTCTGAATGACCTGCTCACAGTCTGGGGGATGGCTTTCAGCGATGGCCTGTACGAGGGGGACTTTACCTTGGCTGATCATGACAGTAAGACACATACGCCACAAATTTGCTTCAGTTGTCGGGTACATGAAACATCAGCAAATGCTTGCTTGTTGTTTTTCTGCCTCAGTGTATTACGCTTCTGGCTGCAGCATTGCACGATTTCCAGAAGATGGAATAGTGATCGCCAAGAACCTAAAGGACCAAGGTAATAGAAGAAGCTTTATCGTTATTGTACAAGACACAACGAAATTTTGTTTGGCCTTATCTCTCGAAAAGTAATATAAGCTACATTTGTAAAAATGGTTAAAAGGGAAACAAAATAAAGTGCAGTTGGATAAATGGTCTGTGCAAATAGGTTTATTGCAGTTGCCCATTGGGCCGGGAGGTAGTAGTTGTTGCGTGCGTGGGCGCGTGTGTGTGGTGGGTGTGGGCCGGTGTTACAGATCCTTCAGCAGTCTCTTCACAGCCATGGGGAAGAAGGTTTTTTATTCGATTAGTGCGGGCTCTCAGAACTCTGAGTCTCTGATTTCTTGGCCCTTCGGAGGAGACGGTTGGAGTGGACCTTCTTTAGGCGTGGGAGCAAGGAGCCAGTGATTTACTGGGCAGACTTGATGACCCGCTGCAGTTGTTTCTTGTGCGCAGTGCAGCTGGCATACCGCACCGTAGGTCAGGACACTCACTATTGTGCAGCGGTAGAAGTTTTTCAGCAGAGGTCGGGGGAGTTTGTTTCTCTTCAGCATTCTCAGGAAGAAGAAACGCTGCTGGACCTTTTAATAATGTAGCTGTGTTCACAGTCCAGCCCAGGTCCTCTAGGATGTGCTGGCTGAGAACCTTAAAGTTTCTGACGCTGAGGTCGACATCGGTGCTGAGATCGAGGTGGTTCTTGTTTCACATACACACTCCCTGACAATACTGCAGGGTGTTGGTGCCATAGAACACGAGCTCCTTCATACTACCTGCAGCCATGGATTTGGTCAGAGAGGTGTTGTGAATCAGCTGTGGATAAATAGAAAACAATACCTCTGTCAAGTGACACTACTAAGACAAAAAACTTTTTTACCTTTTTGGTAACCCTTCAATTTGAAAGAATGCAGTCTAGAAAAATGATAAAAATCAAATAATAATTTGAATGTTCTATTAATCAAGCACAAGCTGCGTTTCAAATACAAATACTGTACCAACAGACCAGTAAAGCAGAAGAGATGGGAGCTGTTATGTAGCAGAGAAAAGCAGTGCTGACCGACTCTTGAACTAGGACTGCAGCAAATGATTACTTAAGTAATCTAGTATTTTAATAATCGTTATTCCAAGTACCGGTAGTCATAAGAAATATACATGCTCAAAATAATATCAAACTTGGATACACAGTTACTTAAATTGACTGATTCTACAATTTAAATAACTAAAGTTCAGTCTTTAACATATATCACGTAATTTTCACTTGATTATTATTATAACACACTTATCTAATGTGTGTTTATACTAAACACAGATGCATGTTGTCCCCATGAGAGATTTGAGAAAGATGCTGCTTAGGAAAGTTGTACAGTCTGTAACATCCTCCAGCACGACTGTTTTTTTTGAGTAAATAGTTATTGTTCTGGGAGACAAATGGCTGCCTTTAGGTCCTGAAATGAAACCCATTCTCCAGCCATGTGCCTGTGCAGTGTTGGTCCCTGGGTTCCTTTTTTGGTACATGACAATGGTTGGCCTCATGTGGTTGCAATGTGTCCACATTTCCAGGATGACAAACCCACTGATCTTTTGTTGGGCACCTCGGCGACGACCTGTATCGCTGAGCATAGCTGTCATGCTGCACCGCAGAGCACCGGGGGGGATTGTTTACAGGCTTGTGGAGGCCATACACACATCCAAACCACAAAGCCAGCTATCCTGAGAATAAACAGATATTTGACGAGCTTGTCGTTCCACATTTTCTGACTATTGTTAAAAAACAATCATTATTGCATCAATGATTTGTAGTTTCCTCAATAGATCAAGTGATTATTCAATGTAGTCCATGAAGATTTTCACCTGTTAGATTTCATTTGAGTTTAGAAAAGTGGGATATATGTGCTATCAAAATCTGTCAGCCTTTTAAACTGCTTTATTAACCAAGCGTTAGGTGATTTAACCTTAGATTTACAAATTCAATTACTAGTTAGCTACTGAGTTAGCTGCTGTTTTACTGTTATTTACACTTTTGTTTGCTAATCTTAGTAATTGTCCTAAAAATATCAGTTTGGTTTTATTGTTTTTTTGCTTTTTGTTTTAGTGGCCTTTGGTTAAACTACTAGAAAGTTTGACATAAATTTCCCTTAATTATTTATTTATTTTGATCGTTTTCAAGGTTTGGAAGTGTTAAAGCAGGAAACAGCGGTGGTGGAGGGAGTCCCCATTCTTGGACTGTACCAAACACCGTCTGAGGGGGGAGGTCGCATCGCTTTGTATGGTGACTCCAACTGCATAGATGACAGTCACAGACAAAAAGGTGAACGCATGTGCCCTTGTTCTGATGCTTCACATTTTCAACAGTGTTCTGTTCTAGTAGATCTGTCTCTTTCTGTCTCCGTCTCTCTGTTTCTGCCTGTATCTGTCTGTGTATCTATGGGATATGTGTATAAATATAGAGAGGGAAAGAGAGATACAAAGGAAAGAGAAAATAAGCCTGAATGATGCTGCAAAGTTTAACACCAGAGCTGCTGACCTGAGAAAAAAAGATCATTACCAAGCAAAAA
Source organism: Tetraodon nigroviridis (assembly GCA_000180735.1). Classification (NCBI taxonomy): domain Eukaryota; kingdom Metazoa; phylum Chordata; class Actinopteri; order Tetraodontiformes; family Tetraodontidae; genus Tetraodon; species Tetraodon nigroviridis. Next base: position 8,482 of record CAAE01010227.1, on the reverse strand, counting down.
GGAAGCTTAGCCAGTTACCAAGAGCCAGATGGTCCCAGACGATCGCCATTCCATAGGATCCGTAAAGAGGGCTTAATCCCAAACAGACGGTCTCAGAAAGACCTCAGATGGGAGAGTGAAAACATTGGTGATCCCAATGGTCATTGGAGCCGCCCAAGCTGGAGGAGTGGTTTCTTAGTGGTGGAGATGTCTGTCCAGAAGAGTGCCGTGCGAGGAACAGCTCGGAACAGCTCGGAACAGCTCGGAACAGCTCGGAACAGCTCGGAACAGCTCGGAACAGCTCTCGAGCTCCCAGGCCTCTGGTAGAGGACCTGAGCTTGTAGAGGAACAGACAGCCAGAAGAAAAGTGGGGGCAGCGGGAGATTTTAGATACTAAAAGAATGGTTCTGTTTAAGACAGCTAAACTATTAAAGCTATCAAAAGTAGTTTTATAGAGTATCATCTAATGCTTTAAAAAAATGCTATTTCTTGGGCAAATTAAAGACCCCTGCAGAAGGTAGAAGGTAGAAAAGGCTGCTATCAGCTGTGAAGTATGAAGGTGGAAGCTTCATGTTTAGGAATGCCTGGCTGCAACAGGATCTGAACAACACCCAGCAAAGAAATGGAGAATTCTGAGATGGAAAAACCCAGATCTAAAAGATATAAAAATGGGCAAAATTACTCATTTAGCATTGTTTTTGAAAAGTAAAATATTAACCATTTATAGTAATTTATTAAAAGTACTACTTGTGCTTCCGCTCAGATTGTTTCTGGCTGCTGGACTCGCTCCTGCAGTTCACCTCCTACAGTATGACTCCTCCCAGCCTGAGCCATTCCCACAGCAGGGTGGCAGCACCACCAGGCAGCGATCGCCCACTGCCTCAGAGACTTGAAGGTGAGTGTGGGTGCATGCACAGATAAGGGTTATTATTCTGAATTTAAGCTTATTCTGTTTTTAATATATATTTTTTTTTCCAGGAAACCATCTGTATCGTTACTCCAAGGTCTTAGAGGCTCACCTTGGGGACCCTAAGCCCCGCCCCCTACCAGCGTGCCCCCACCTGTCTTGGGCCAAGCCACAACCTGTTAATGAGACCGCCCCCAGGTGAGCGTTGTAGGGAGCGAGGGTGAAAATGCTAACTGAAGCAGTTAAAAACACAGCTTTTAGGATGTTATTCATGAAACCGTTTTGCTTTACTTCTGAAAATGGCCAACTTTACTTACTGTACTTGTCAGAACTGTACCACCAATAATTCCCATTTTTTGCTCACATCTTTGATCTCCCTCTGGCCCCCAGATAACACTCTGGGAAGCGATCAGCAAGCTTTCTCTCGGGTTCGATCTTGGACAAAGTCGGCCCTCCCGAAATGTGAAAGGCGTACCGGCCCCCAGGTTCAGACCTTTTGTCTCCTGGGAGAGAGTGGAGCCTTGGGACATTCCTGGCAGGTAACATACTCTTTTGATTTAAGCACACAAACAGGTGAAACTGTGTTTTTCTCTCCAGTGAATGCATTTTTGTGCACCTAATGCAACTGGTAAATATTTCTATATTATATAGTTATTTTGCGGTTTTGTTTTCACTCCTGTTCGGCTTCCAGTTATAACAGGGTAATAATTCATACTGCTAATAATTCAAAACTGCGATGTATCCTCTGACATTTCTTTTTTACAGACCACTGGATGCAATTGGCTTAATTAATTTCTCAAATAAAACCTCAGCTTTGCCTCAGGCCAGGCTTAATCGGTTGTTTCTTCTAGAATATGAGGCTTGATTTAGCCTCCTTTGTGATCATCTTGTCCTGTTTCTTTAGGTATCATGCCAGGTCGATATAACCAGGAAGTGGGTCAGACCATCCCCGTGTTTGCTTTCTTGGGAGCTATGGTGGTCCTGTTTTTTTTTGTGGTCCAACTCACCAAAGCGAAGAGCAAGCCTAAGCGCAGGAAGCCCAGAGTGAAGAGGCCCACGTACTTGCAGCAGCAGCAGTCGACAGCGGGGAAAAACCCCACAGTGTGAGGGTCCACTGAACCCAGCTCCATTGCTGCTTCAAGGACTTGTGTTGGACAAGCAGCCCTGGAGCTCCCATCAAGCGAGCAAAAATGTTGAAGCAGATGACTGTTTGCACAATCAAACCTGATGGCGAAGCTGTTTTCGACCCTCGTCTTCGTGAGGATGTCTTTAGGTGTTGAACAGTGTTAGACCACCATGTACATGTACGCTACACCCAGGCCCCAGTGGCTCTGTGTGGGACCGACCTTTCTACATTTGTCTCTGATCAAACTGTGTCTTTTTAAATTTGCTTTTCTAATATTTATTGAACTTTACCTACGCCAACGTCCAGAAACCAACCTGAGGCCCGTTAAGACTAGTTTCAACGTCTCATCCTTCCACTCTTGGTATGTCCTATCCACATTTGACATTTTTTTATCGTAAACATCTGTAATAACTGGCCAACTGACAGACCTGTTAATACGTGTCATCAATTAAAGCAGCATAATCAAAAATACCTGTTTCACATTATTTATTACATGTGATTTTTTAAAAAGGTTTTATTTTTTTGCCTTTCTCCATTTATCAGGTAAAACTTGGTGAATAGATAGATAGATGGATAGATGGATAGATAGATGGATAGATGGATAGATAGATAGATAGATAGATAGATAGATAGATGGATATTACCAAATTATCTAGATCACCTTATTTCATCCTATGTTCTTTTTGTTTTCTCCGCCACAGCATACAGTTTGTCACAGAAAGCCTCCCGATTCCCCTTTTCCCTTATAATGGTGATATTTCTTTGCTCTAACACTAAAATATGATTGTTTGCCTTTTGTACCAACGCCTCTGCTTCTGTTCTGCTTCAGGTTTGCTTTTGCGCTTTTTTCTGTCTGATCTTTTGCGTTATCCACGGTGAAAACCCTTGATTTGTGCTAAATCTTGATCTTGATTTTCATAAAAATGATACCAGCACATGTTTTTCCACAATTACCTTTATTTTTTAGGGGGTGTTATCACCAAAAGCTACACCTTCAATCAATCAGTCAATCGTGACGTAGTAGAAACTCTGATTTTATTGTCATATTCTAACACCTCCTTTCTTCCTTTCTTCATGCAGAAAAACATCACTAGACAGATCATTAGTTGAGAGAAGGAAAGAGAAGAGAGCCCCAAGTTTAAACCCTGAGCCAGAGAGGGAACGCTACATTAAATTTAGCGGTTTGTAAACTCTTAATCCGAAAGAGAAATCCTGCAAAGTTGTCCACCCGCAAAAGTGTTGCAAAGCCTGCAAAAGCGCTTATGTGCCCGCGGAGTTTTGTTGCTGCGGCTTTGTGAAACGCGTTTCATCCAGCTGACTAATGAGGAGGAATGATTGCTTTTCTTAGCGCAGAGTAAAGCAGTGTCAAACAAATGAACTCATTCCAACATGCTTGTAGTAATATTCCGCCCGAGGCTTAAATGCGCTCAGGCACCTTGATTTCATCTGAGGTGATGCACGTCGGCGTGCTTAGGGGTTTGAGCTACGACTCCTGATCCGAGCCTAATAGGTCAGATCAGCCTGCGGATCTGTCACCTGTCCTCCAGGATGACGGCCTAGCTGAAGAGCTAATCTCTCCTGGAACCTTGGGAAACCCGAAGGCAGCTAGCTGCGCTCACAAGATTTGCTAAAGCTGGTGGGGAGTGGAGGTCACATGCCCTGTTTCCCCTCGTTGTTCCCAGATGCCAGGACCTCTGATCATGTCAGTTACTCATATCCTAAATGTCAGGTTAAAAGCGATACTCTGGAGATCTCTGGTTCAACATCCTGCCTTTAGAAGCCAGTCCCACACTCGCTACGGCCACGGTTGTCCCGTTGGCACGCTGCTCAGGGGGGCATCAGCATGAAGGTCCTCGCTAGATTTGATCCGCTGACACTGGTGGGGGAAGTCTCATGCCAGCACCAAGGGTGTGGTCCCGCTGCTAGAACCCAGCCAGAATGATTATAGAATTAGATTTGGAAGTGAAGATGAGAGCACCAACGCTTTAAAGGAAATGAGTGTTTAAGGTTTCAGTGAAACTTCCAAAGCAACCTGTTGACCTTGTTGAGTTTATAGACCGGTGTGTGAGGAGAGAGATCCGCTCACTCGTCAGGAGAGAGATCCGCTCACTCGTCAGGAGAGATCCGCTCACTCGTCAGGAGAGAGATCCGCTCACTCGTCAGGAGAGAGATCCGCTCACTCGTCAGGAGAGAGATCCGCTCACTCGTCAGGCGAGAGATCCGCTCACTCGTCAGGAGAGAGATCCGCTCAATCGTCAGGAGAGAGATCCGCTCACTCGTCAGGCGAGAGATCCGCTCACTCGTTAGGAGAGAGATCCGCTCACTCGTCAGGTGAGAGATCCGCTCACTCGTCAGGCGAGAGATCCGCTCACTCGTTAGGAGAGAGATCCGCTCAATCGTCAGGCGAGAGATCCGCTCACTCGTCAGGCGAGAGATCCGCTCACTCGTCAGGAGAGAGATCCGCTCACTCGTCAGGTGAGAGATCCGCTCACTCGTTAGGAGAGAGATCCGCTCACTCGTCAGGTGAGAGATCCGCTCACTCGTTAGGAGAGAGATCCGCTCACTCGTCAGGTGAGAGATCCGCTCACTCGTTAGGAGAGAGATCTGCTCACTCGTCAGGAGAGAGATCTGCTCACTCGTTAGGAGAGAGATCACTCTCACTCAGGAAGGAGATCCGCTCACTCGTCAGGAGAGAGATCCGCTCACTCGTCAGGTGAGAGATCTGCTCACTCATCAGGTGAGAGATCTGCTCAATCATCAGGTGAGAGATCCGCTCACTCGTCAGGTGAGAGATCCGCTCACTCGTCAGGTGAGAGATCCGCTCACTCATCAAGAGTGAGATCTGCTCACTTATTAGAAGAGAGATCCTCTCACTCAGGAAAGAGATCCACTCACTCATCAGGAGAGAGATCCGCTCACTCATCAGGAGCGAGATCCGCTCCAAGGTCCATGCCCTGCCGTCCCTGTGCGTGTTGGTGCCAGCGGATGGGTCTTTCCCAGGCTGGTGCTTACGGTGGTCCAGTGTTCCCAGGAGCGAGACCACCAAGCACGGCGCCAGCGCTCTGAACCCGTCTCATCCTGAGGGAAACTGTTGTCCGCAGGAACCTCAGCCTGAATCCAGCCTGCAGAGATCCAGAATGTGCTTTAATGAATGCTGATTCTCATTGGCCCTAACACCGTGTGAATACAGCAGCTATTGTTGCCATGGCAGCCCCGGTGGGTCCAAATACAGCCGACAGGCATCGTGTCCGGTGAGTGTTCTTCAGTCTGCCCTAGGAGCCTAAAGGACGTCCGCTGCCACACATTTCCTCAGTGAATTCAGTGCGCGCGAGTGTGTGTTTATTGCACTTTACAGCGGATGCTTTTGAAGCGAAGGCACGTTTCGCAGGGAGCCTCGTGTGTAAATGCTCCGTCCATCATCATCATCATCATCATCGGGGCTTAGCACTTCAATCCCGGACAGCTAAATTCTGTTCCCGTGTTCCTGTTGAGCAGCTTAGCACGGCCCCCGCAGCCTCCTCCAGGACCCCCCCTCCCGCTCCACGCCCCCCTGTAACCCCGTCTGCTCTGCCCGGAGCCCGGCTGCCGTCCCGCCAGTGTCCCGCCGGCCTCAGCATGGAGGAGCTGGCCAGAGAGAGCATCAGCCTGCTGGCAGCAGCCTCCCCCAAAGCGCCGCTGCGTGTGGGCACCGAACCGAGGCTCGGCTCCCTCGGGGCCATTTTCATCCTCCTCAAGTCGGCTCTGGGCGCCGGGCTCCTCAACTTCCCCTGGGCCTTCGAGAAAGCCGGGGGGATCCACAAGGCAGTGACCGTGGAGCTGGTGGGCATTTTCTAATATTTCTGCTTAAATGGGCTGGATGGTGGCTGAGCTGACAGCACTTTTAAAAGCTTTTAGCCTAAAGTTTTTGTTTTGATGCTCTGAGCTAAGTTACACACGACCTCCGCCAGTGACCTCTAAAGGTTCCACTGATGGCAAGAATATTGAGTTGTCAGCATGTCACTGATTCAGATATTCTTTTGATAGTGTTTCTGAGGTGATAGTTTACCCCAGATCTGATGTTTTCTGTTATTTCCCCATGAATCTGTTTCAGTTAGAAATGAACCAGGAAAGAATCAGCATAAACTTCTTAATAGTTATAGTATCTTTAACAACAACAATCTTCTTACTGCTACTACTACTACTAACACTAACAATACTAATAGTACTATTACTACTAATAATAAGAACAATAATAATTATAATTATAATAATTAAGACAGGTATTTGTTTAACAAAATCAAGAATAAATGCAACAAATCAAATACTTAGAGCCAAATTAAGTAATGTAAGTACACTTCTTGTTCTTTCATTTTTTCTTAATTGTTCATGAAGCTTTTAAGATTAAAACTGTTTTCACTTTAAAAGTGAAAACCTTTAGAAATAAAATAATATAATTTGCATTAATTTGTTTACTACATATTGCATCAGAGCTAGAGATTCAAATAAATGTATCAAATTAAATTATAGGCATCTTTTGTGTGTTAATGTAGGAATCAGATTAGGAATCAGATTAGGAATCAGATTAGGAATCAGATTAGGACTATTTCCTCCAATTATAATAATACAAAACGTGCATTTATACTGCAAATGGCTGATTGCAAATGAAGCAACATTATAATGTGGAATAAAGATCTGTTAAATGATTTATAGCCAACTCACACAGTAATTACACACAGTTGGACACCAGAGAGACGTTCCAAAAGTCTAATTAATATATTTATGTGTAGTAGGTTCCAAAGGGAAGGTAACTAATCACCGTGGTAACCTAAAAAAAATGATTAGTGGCGAGCACGTGGCCCTCTGTGGTGGATGAATGAGTCTGAATTCGAGCACGTCTCATGATGACAGTCCCAGACAAAGCGGCGCCATTGTGCACGTTGGCTGGGAGGAAAACGGATGGTTCACGCAGATGCAGCGCGGCCTTCAGAAGGTTCCCAGGTGTTGTTTCCTCCTTCAGCGGCTGATTGGCTCACATTAAAGCAACGGCTCCCTTGGGATCTCGATTTAAAAGAAAGTCTCTGAAAAGAATTTTTTTTACAGTTAAATTTCATTTCTGTCTATTTCTTCTACTAATGCGAATCAATAATTAACATTGTTCAAACTGAACTACATGGGAAAATGCTCATATTCCACATACACAATAGTAGAGAAAATGTGCATTATTTGTCTCTCTGTGGTTTTGAAGATATTAAGTGTGACAGGAAATGGAAGTACCCATATAAAAGGTAGGCTAACTCTACCCACTAGCACCAATACTAACCCACAGCAGGGCTTAATAAATCTAAACGATGGTAACAATGCTGAAAACCACGCTTACAATAATGTGGTGTGTGTAGCTCCGTTTTCCTTTATCACCTCAGGCCTCCCTTGTGTTCTTGATCAGTGGTCTGGTCATCTTGGGCTACTCCTCCTCCGTCAGTGGCCAGTGCACTTACCAGGCAGTGGTGAAAGAGATGTGTGGAAGGGCGATCGGTCAGCTGTGTGAGATCTGCTTCATCTTCAACCTGTTCATGATATCTGTGGCCTTTCTTGTGATATTGGACAATCAGCTGGGGAAGTGTGAGTTCACGAGTCAGCTTTTGATCCGTCTTTTATCTGTTCTTTTACTAACCGTGTCCGTGTGGTCTGATCTGGTCTCAGTCTTTAGTGCAGTTCGAACTGACTGATTGATGCTAACCCCAACATTCAGGGATTTGTTACATTTAAATGTCAGTTTTTCCATGTTTGGGTCCAAATTCTTTTGAAACACCCCCCAAAACAATAAACTAAGAATCACTTTCTTAAAAATAATATATATATATATGTATATCTTTTAAAGTCACCAGAAAGTCAGCGTTACGTGTCTACCTTCCTTCATCCGTGTCTGTGTTTGAAGATGAAGATGATGTTCCTGTATTATAACTAGGTTTTTCTACACATTTAAACACATCCTCGTCCCCCAGGTGTCGTAAGCTCAGTCGCGCTTGTTCTTTCATGTCAAGGTGAACTTCTCCAGAATTTCCTTCTCCTGATCCTGTCATCATTATTTCCGTGTAGTTGAGTCAGATCCAGGAAGCACAGACGTGTTTGTGTCCCCCCCGCCATTGCTGGGAGGAGTCACAAGGGTTTGGTGCTGCTGGAGTTGGCAGCGGTGCTGCTGGCCTTGTGATCAAGACCCAGAGAAGAAAATCAAAACAAAAGAAAACCTTTGGCTAAATGGATGGCAGAGAAATGCTGCATCTACAAACACTTGCATAAAGTCTTAGGTATAAAGAACACCTCGATGATGGAAATTATTACAGAAAATGTGTATATATTTTACGTATATTTAGTAATGCACTACATTATTACTTGACTCTACTTGTCAGAAGGACATGTAACAAAATCTCTACATTTGATCTGTGCTGTGTGTGTTTCTTGCGTGTTTCAGTGTGCGGAGCCCTGTATGAGCT
>CAAE01010226.1:17261-35813 GCA_000180735.1 Tetraodon nigroviridis | reverse complement strand
CTTTGCATGTAAGTTCTACGTTTGACTTTCAAAGACTGCTGTGTGAAGAAAGAAAAACTTTCCGTGAGCCCTAAAATAAACATTGCAAACATAGTTGTAGAGTCTACTGTATATTTCGTAAAAAGAGTTTCTACTCATTTTAAATCAAAGTGTGGAAGTTTGGAAATGTCGCTTTGTCAGACGATGTTAGGTGTTTACAAAACAGTTCTAGCAGTAAAGTAATCATAATATAAATCCTGCTGAAGTGAATGACTCATTCTGGTTGCTCTGGCATTTCGTGTTAGTGATCTAAAGACAAAATACGTTGAGAATCAACCCCGGAAACCAAAGTGTTAGCCTCATTTTCGCTCCTAGATAAGGACAGCAGCTTCTGCTTCTGTATTTTCTTATTATCATCTGTTTAACAGTCGTGGCAGGTCTGGAAAACCAAGTGATGTACTGCTCCATATCACTTAGTTTGCCCTGGGTGACCCAGTCTGAACTCCAGATGCTACTGTGTGTCACCATGTCACAGTTGAAGCCAAAAAGGCCAGGGGAGGAGAGCCTGCTGCCTGGGAGCCAGCTAACATCTGTCGAGCATATTTGCATGTGTAGCAGACATACACCCAGCCTTCTCCAGATATGTTGACTCTGCTCTGCAGCTCGAGATCCAGCGCTGCAGAGACCAAAAAAATGTTGTAATGAAAACTTGGAGCACTTTTAGCATTTTAGCAGACACAGCAAAAGCCATGACGGGTTAAGTCACTGCTTATTCACACAGCGAAAAAAACGAAACAAAACAACAACAAAAAAAAAGTTCCTTCTGAAAAGGAAAATTGAGTTTAATCTTGGAGCCATGTTTAGGAATTGGCAGCTCGCTCGTATGTAATTTTCAAGTAAATGACCTGATCTCACCAGTTACTGCCGTGAACATAGCCCGTCCTGGCCGCGGTAATCACCCCTGCGCCTATTATAAAAAACTGCAAAAGCTTACATAGTGGGCCGGCCGGCCTATTAGCAGGAATCCATGGGGGAAACATCATATTTTGATTTTTCTCTCTTTTCCTTTAGTACTTCCAAACCAATAAAATAAAGCAGGGGTTGAAATATTCCACAGCTCTGGCTTTCTGGATCTTTGAAATTATGGGGAAAACAGATGTTTCTGGCAAATGTAAAGGGTGAAATTTACATCCACTTTAGTCCAAAAATGTTTTAAATACTCTTTCCGGTGATTGTCTTTGTTCAGCCCTTGCTTCGGACAGCAGAGCAGGGACTGGGAATGTACTGGGGAAACCACAGCGAGGCGGGCCAGCCAAGTAAAACAGGGGGTTCATGGCTAAATCAATGCATATTTCCTTTTTAGTGGTGATGAGGACAGCCAAACGCACACTCTCAGCCCTGTGTAGGATCTTGCCCTAAATTAAATCGAGATTGGTAAAAGGCACTCTTGTTGGCATGAATTTTTTTGCAAAAGATTATTCGTCCCCTTTCCGATACCGCAAATTTATAGAGTTGAATTTCGCCTGTCTGCTAGGATTCATAGTCGGGCTTATTAGGAAAGGTATGGCTTCCAGCCACTGTTTGTCTAAGGCTGTTGCACTTGAAGGCTTTTTTGCAGACTGTGCGAGGAAACCGCGGCCAGCTCTTCTAAATATGTTTTCGCTAAAGTGTCCAGGCCTATTTTCTCCTCCGGTCAGAGCACCGATGAGGCCCCTTGGCTCGGCGTGATTCAGTACATGTGTTAATGCTGAGAAGGTTCAGTTGTTGTAGCACATTCGATAACATGTTGACACATGTGATGTTCTGGCCAGGCTCTGCGTCATTCATTTGGCCAACGCGTCGGCCTATTGTTCGGGTTCTAGTTGCCTCTGGGGTGCGCACGTGTTTGAGCAGGCCATCCAATCTGCACACATTCCTTCTGAAAACAAATTCTATCGCTTCAGAAACCGAGGGATCGCACTGGCTTGCAAGCCATTGGTTATGTGGGTCTAATATCGTTTAAGCGAAAACACAATTACAGAGGTTGGGCGCTTGAAAAATGAAAACCTGTGTTTTAGAGGATATTTGCCCTCATCATCGAAACACATCTCCCCTGCCTGAAGGGGGGTTTACTGTGGGGTAAATGAGCCTTGACGATTATTTTCATAAAAAGCAATAAAGACCAGTAATTATAAAAATGCCAATAGGAATTCATCTTTTCAAAAATCTATAAAGCTATTAGGCCGGTAATTAAAAAGATGAGCGGCTAAGTCTGAGAAAATTGCATTTTCCTGCACAAGTGCCCGCGAAGCCTCGTCTCATGTTTGTTTTGCAAATTCTTCAACAAAAACATTAACTTTGAAATATTAATCCAATCTATGGTATTGATAGGAATATCCCATTAAAAGGCACAGGCCAGCGCTTCATACACATGCTTCATTAGCTCGGCTGCAGATCTAAAGGGTCATTAAGCTTCTGCTGTGACAATTACACGCACGCAGACGCGCACAAACACACAAATAACAGTGCAGAAAGATGACAACGTATCCTCCGACCTGCAAAAGTGCTCGGAGGTATTTCTCTCATTTAAGTAATAATAATAATAATAATAAATATTAATATATATTACATGCGAATGTGTAATATTTCAGTCCGGTTGGAGGAATGATGGAAAATAAAAGAGAAATCCTGCAAAGTCAGGCTCGGCTGAAACTAAATGTTTACTTCTCATCTCTGGTCGGACCCCCCCGAAGCATCACAATGTTTCACTCTCATCTTAGACGCCTTGTTTGCTGAGGACGTGTGTACCTTCCCCTCTCGCTGTAATGCTTTGATCTGGCTGCGTGTGTGTTCTCATTGGACATTAGACCGTCTCTCAAACCAGTAATGGGCTTTGATTCCCCTGGGTGGCAGTGAGATGGCCACTTCCTACATTAGCCACTCAGGTATGACAGTGCTACGGCTTGCTTTCCAGCACACGTCGGTCCTGGTAAATAATAAATGAAAGTGGTATTTTCAGTCTTCCAAATCATCCGCAGGTCGAGGCTTCCTTCTCTCAGTGAACTTTTTAAGATTGCGCCCAAGCGCGGCAAGATGCTAAAGGTTAGCGTCTCGGAACAAGACAATTGTGCACTTCGGCCTGCCAAGCCACAAAGTACCGGGTAGCTTTTATAAACATCCTTCACAATACCAACCCCCCCAACCCCCCAAATGGTCAGCAAGGAGCATCTTTCCTCCCTCTTAGTCGCTTTTCTCTGTCGGGGAATCCGACGAACACACGAAGAGGAAAAGTTAGCATTCTCGCTTTGCTGCTAAACTGGCATTTTCTATTGATTTTTCCCGTAGCCTGTGATTCTGAAAGCTTGTAGCAGAAGATGAGGTAAATATCGTTGTATTTGCTCAAACGGTTCAGGACTAAATTGGATTAAGGCAAAGAGGGCGAGGGCAGGCCTGTCAAGGCGCAAAAAAGCGACAAGTCCACGCGCTCTGTTTGAGATCTGCTGTAAGAACACGCACCATGTTCTTGTTGTTCTAAAACTGTGAACCAAAAAAAAAAAACCCTAAAAAACATAAGCAAAGCCTCATTCCTTCAGTCTGACATGTGTTACTCCGTGCCGGAACGTGTAATGTCTGCATTTATCTCTTTTTGAGGAGCTCTTTTAAATCAACCCCACATTTTTGGTGAAATTACATCATTGTCACGCCGACCACGGAGAAAAAAACATAAATCTACAAAGACAATAAAGCGTACTTAAACTAAAACACGCAACACTTAACTCAGGCGGCTTCCCAAGAGCGCCATATTTTCATCTTTTTGTTTTTATTTTATTTTTATTTTTAAAAACAGAGAATAAAACTGGTTGAAAAAGCAACATTTCACCAATCTCCCTGAGCACAGAAGTTAATAACCATTGTTTATAACCTCCTCCCCCTCACCTACCGGGGTTCATTTTTCTATTTACTCTGGAAGGTGAAGTTAACCTCCTTCAGCTCATTGTTGCCAGAGGAGAATGGCAGAGATTAGTGCGTTGGTCACGGTGATGTGACTGTGCATAAAGTACACAGCGCGACCCGACTGCACTGAATACATAACGCAGCTGGAATTGAACTTGCGGTCGACTATTTATTTGTCTTTGTGGATTGTAAAGAGCCATATGTTTTTAATGCTGTTTATTGCTTCAGCCTTGCAAGTCCAAAGTTCAATAAATACCCTTTGTCTTACAAAACAAGTTCACTTCTGATTTCTTTCTGCCTGTTGGCACGTTGCCCTGCCAGTAGCTGTCATCTGTTCCAGAGTTTCTCCCTCATCCATCTGCTTTTGTCCATCCTTCCGTTCTCTCCGTTCATCTATCCATCAATCAAGCTGGCTACTTAGGCCAGAAACTCATCAGAACAAAGCAATCAGCCTTGTGCGTTGGTCCTCTTTTCATTAGAGGAATATACAAACCGCAAGGCATGCTTTGTGTGTGTGTATGTGTGTGTGTGTGTGCGCGCGCGCACGCGTGCGGGCATGCGCGCGTGCAGGCCATGTGAGTGCTTATTAGCCGAGGTCAGTTAATTATTTGGCCAAGGCTAATGAAGGTCAGTGTGCTTTTCTGTCTCCATGTTGATGGCTTGATTGAGGCATGTACTCTAGCTGTCAACTTCTCATCTGTCAAACACACAAACATGCACACGTGCACACACACCCTAGTGTTTCTATCTTTGTGAGGACATTTGCAGACACAGTATATTACCCTATCCTATCCTAACCCGAACCACTGCAACTCAGGCCTCTGATATGCAGTGGACTACCTAAAATGTCCTCACTTTGCCAACAGAATAGTATTTTGGTACTCAGTACATCGCAAATACAAGAAAACACCCCCACACACAGAGAAAACAGCAAATGTGATGCTCATATATGTAAGCTTTTCACAATTCTAAATAAGTGACGAGCGTCATTACCATGACAGATAGGTCAGTGGTCACAGTAATCACACTCTTCACTTATTACTAATTGTGAGAAGAATGTCCTTACTATGACAGGTGGGCCAACCCCAAATTAAAGAAAACTGAATTGAAGAACGATTTGACAATAGCGATAAAATTGCATATCCACTTACCTGGATGCTTAATGAACTGCAAGCGACGTCTATTATTCTTGTATCATGCGTGATTAACACTTTATGAATACGTCAAGGCTGATTCAGCCTTCGGTCTTTCACTATTGTATAGGGAACAGAAGATGTCTCGACAGTCAGTGGCAGCTATTTAAAGATGGACAATTAGAACTGAGACCACTGATTCCAGTTTGCAGTACACGCTCTGTACGGGGGAGAAGGAAGCAAAATGCTCTATACCTAAGATAATATGGCCGTTTTTGATACACAGATTTGACACCGCCAGACCAGTTTGGAGCACACACCTTGTTCAGTTATACAGCCACACCTGGGACTGTGTCCCAAGTCTTTTAGGGAGGTCTCCAAATGATTTTACAAGGACTGCAGTCTGGGTCTAATGTCAAATGCAATGGTACAATGCCAATGTAACACTTTGCACAAAGTCTCCTCTGCTTGTCCTGGCATTTTACTGGCTCACTCTGTGAGGCACAATTCCTGGGCCCACCATCTCTAACAAGCAGCGGATACAGCGCTGGATTACTGTAGGCATTAAATCAATAGCTGCTGGTCTCCCAGGCACTGCTATAGATTATGAGTCAGTGTTGGTGAGCACAACGCCACGGTGGCGAAAGGAAATACGGAGACAGGAAGAATGCATAGAGCGAGGTAAGCAGAGGGAAAAACACCCAGTGGTTGCAGTAAATTGACACAGTTGTCATATTATGTTAAATATATGTTACTTTTGGAGTCACAGCTGTAAGTTCAACACAAAGTAATTGCTCTTTTTTCTTAACAACAAGTTTTAATTGTGTAAATGCATTCATTACTAATCACTTTGATGAAGGCTGTAATTTAATTAGGTCGATGTAACTTATTATTGTCTTTTTTTCTATCCTAAATGAAAACCTAATTAGCTTGATAAATGAAACCTGTGACCATGCTATTCTGCCATACTACGGATGCTAAAAAACACAAATTAAATCTAGCACTGCAAATTAGAGTATTAGCTGTCTGATAAAGCCCTAAACTATTGTGAACGTCTGCATATTTGAGTTTGTTAGCGAAGAGCAAATCATTTTTACATTTTACTCAAAATTTCTAGACAGAGGTTATAATTTATTATTACAACATCACTCAGCAGTTTCTGTAGATGTACGCAACAGGGACAATAATTATTAATAACAGGTTTTCATATAACCTGCTTCCAAGCCAATCTGTGCTAGAATCTATATAACTGATCTATGTCGGCAAAGCTCATTAACCTGCGTTGAACCCTCGGTAACCTCTGCTGTTTCCAGCCATTGGTTTAATTCAAAGCCCTCCGAGTCCTGTTTACAGATGGCATCTAAGTGGCTTGATTCAACTGCCAATGAATATTGGCATGTGTCTACACCCCGTAGACCCTGCTATTAGCGATGGTGACCACGGGGTTAGCCAAACACAAACCGAACATGACATCTTCCTCGCCTCCGCATGTCTGACACGTGCACAGAGGACGGGGGGGAGACACACAAACTCATATTTCCCATTTCAAGGCGTATAAAAAAAAAAAAAAAAGTTTTTTTTAAGGTGTTCTTTTTGGGGGGAAAATTGTGCTTATTTTCACAAACTGGATTCTCTTAGACAAATGCAAGCAAACACCACATACACACACACACACACACACACACACAGACAGACACACAAACACATTCGACAACCTTGCTATTGGGTGGGTTGCTAGACCCATACTGCCCCCTGGCTCACCTCGCCTCTCTCTGTTTGTCGGGCTGCACAGATGCCTGAGGAATAACTTTTCTCCCACCACAGATTCAGGGTCAGATTACCATGGACCAGCTCCCTAACCTTAACCATTAGAAGGATAAGGAAATATCTCTTCCAGGATCAGCAGCTGGAGGGCTGGAGATGATATTAAGGAGTTGTCAGAGGTGACTGAGTTCAGGGTCAGGCCCTTGGGATCTAGGAGGTGGGAACAAGGTTGACCTAGGCTACCACAGAGCAGAAAGCTGGGAAAACTAGTTTAGTAGAGATGACGAGTTAACATCATATAAAAAACAACAGTGAGCCAATGATTGTTGAGTACATATTTTATAACCCTGCTAATTATTCTCCGTGTAATCTCAAGGAGGTAATTATATTTGAGGATGTTTAAGGTCTATATTACGCAGCAATGCAAAGCAATTAGAGCTCTTTGCAGCTGAAGTGCTCTTTGTGTAGATAACTGTGGAGCAGGCGCTGTATTAACTTCGGGATTTGTGGGTCTGGTCGGGTTTGGTCATGAGCTGCCAGCCATTTCTGACTGAATGACTGAATCCCCAAAGTCACTATTGCTCTGGTATGGAGCTGTCAAAGTCAGCTCTCCCACACACACACACATACACACCGATATGCGTACATAACCCATACTCTTCATCCCCGCTAACCACAAATGCACACACAAATGCATACACACTGCACCAGAATGATTAACCTGTCAATCAACACTCGCATTTTCTCCAGTGATCCCACCTCCCCCCCAAAAGCACATACGTGTGAGCAGAAACCGTTTGCAAGATTGCCTCTCGCTATATGTATGTTATACGTGCTCATTTGTCACTCTTATAGGAGAGCGCACGTCTGATTTATGAAATAAGCGCCTTTTTAAGCAACATTTCCAGCAGCTGAAAATTACAGTCGGGTGAGACGGCAGCATTCATCCTCTTTGTTCTACATGTTCACAATGATGAAAATGATCAGCTTTTATGCCGTTTTAATGCATAGCAGAAAAATAAAAGGGGGGTGTTGGGGGGGGCGGGGTGAGGGGTGCTGATTTATGCAACAATACAAGCTCCTCCAAAGACATGGCAGGAGTTATGTTGCGCCGATGGCTAATCTGAAACTCCCACTGTATCTGGGCAGTTAGCTTCCATCAAGCAGTTGCGAAACCATAAAACCAAACAGATGCAATGCATTGAGTAAGCAGCATATGTTATTGTGCAGTTAAGAGCACGTCAACACCTGCATTCTTTCACAACCAGTGGGAAACAGGGGCACATTATTTATTTCATGCAAATTTACATGTAAATTCTACATAAGGCCGCAGCTGCCGTGCCATTCTTAGGACAAATTACCAGAAAGAAAGTGGGAGAAAACAGACTTAAAGGCCAAAAACATGATGATGATGATGATGATTAAATCGTCTTTTTTTTGTTTGTTTTTTTGATGAACATTTTACCAGTGCAATTTCTTATCTCAATCACATATTTGATTTTGCTCTGGGCGATAATGCTATTTGGATAATGAGATGAAAACTCATTTTTATGATGTTGTTTACTCTACATACCTAATTAGGCTGTTGGTTTGGATGATGCTATTTTTTTTTTTCTCTTTAAGAAGGTGCTTAGTTTGATAATGAACTATCATGTTTCACATTTTGTTTCTAATTTATAGTCTGTCATTGCTAATAACACATTGCGTCTGTAACCTTTTATTTGCCACATTTGGATTTAATGAGGCCTGCATACACATGTATTAATTATCGAGTGCATTTAAAATGTGGTTTCCTTTTAAATGAATTGTTGAATATATGTGAAATGTGGATTTGCAGACCGCATCTGCCTCTAATGAATGTATAACTACAACATCTCAGTTTCATATCCCATAATAAGATTTTAAAAAGTATCTTAAGACACAAATTACACCAGTGAATCTACAGTTTTACATTCTCAATTTAAACTATCCTATTTCATTTAGGTGCTAAAGTGTTCCGTGGACATTTATAATAATACCATTTCGAACTAATCACCCACTTTCTACAGTTATTCATGCCCTTCCGTTTACTATTCCACTTCCACTTGTTCTCCGTACCACTTAATCTTCACTGTCGGCCACCGCCATGCTGGTGCTAATTGCTTAAAACCTGGTCAGTTGAAAGAGGGAAAGTTGGGAACATGGCGACAGAGCCATTAGTGCTTTATTGGAGAAGCTAAAGGAGTTAGCCTTCTTCCACTGGATCCAATCCGCGTCAATCACGCTGGGAAAATTGGATTCCTGAATACGGAAATCCCACGAGGGAGGTTAGCCTGTCCATCTGGATCAACAGAAGACATTTCTTCTTCTACTCCTCTTTCTTCCCTCTCCCCTTCTGTCTTTCTGTCTCTCCACTGAGGCTCTGTGACTTTCTGTTCTCACTTTAGTGAACCAGTAGGGCCATAATAAGTATTGATTAAGCTATTAGCCAACATTACCCAGGCACTGGCAGAGACTGTGTTTAGAATCAGCACCTCAGGAGTCTGTCACAATGTGTCACACGCACATGCACAAGCATGCTGGCAGAGACATCACATTTTTAAGAAGCTGATTGGTAGTTAGTTAGTAAGTGAGGCAGCTAAAACACTATTCTCGTATCCATTCTCCCCTGCCTCTGTTTCCTTTCACCCCTGTAAACTCCAATCAAATGAGGACACACTCCCGAACACTGGGTTTTTCATTGAGATCAGTACTGCACAGGCACACACAAACACACACTTACACACAAATACACGCACACACCCTTGAAATTCTTTATTCTATCCCGGTAGATATCATGTATTAACTAGCCCCGTACTTGGACTCTTACAATTCCAACTAATCTCCCTGCCAGAATCTGAACCACATGCTAGCCATAACTTTAAAACCACATCTCAGACAGCCTTTTGCATTTGTGAGGACCGGCTGAAATGTCCTCGCTGTCCAAAATTGTCCTCCCTTTGCTAGTAGAATGAGTAATTTGGGGCTCAGTGTGTAGCAAGTGCAAGAACACACCCACACAAACACACACACCAAAGTGTGGCATCAGATAAAGAGGGCTTGATTACAAAGGACAAGGTCAAAGTGTGGACTTACACACGTTAAAGCTGAGCTATCACGGTTAAACCTCACACAAACATCGTTTTTATTCACACACACACACATTCACACACACCTGCGCACATGCATAAGTGCTAAACTAGTATACCGTAGTAGTAGTAGTAGTAGTAGTAGTAGTAGTAGTAGTAGTCATAGGAGTAATAAATTGCTTATGCATTTGTAACAAACTGATATGGGTAATGACAGAAGAAATAAGAATCACCACTAACCCTTCAAGGACCCCATGTTTTGATTATCGTTTCCAAGAAGGACATCTGATTGACTGATTTTCAGCAAATTGTCTAGACAAATTACTCCCACTTAATAAGATCCTTTGTGAAATCAGGAGATGGTCACTCGGGGTGTGGGGGTGGGACTGGGGGCGGGTGGGGTGATGACAAGTATTAATTTAAGATTTTTCACAAACTGACACTCTAGTCTCCATTCTCAAGCCCTGGGGCTGTGACACATCACACCCTTTCACACACAAACACACGCGCACACGAGCACTTTGTGGGTCGCCATCCTTCCATTCCTGCTCCCCTCCTCGTGATTCCTGATCATAGAAGAGTAGCAATTACCCAAGTCTTTTATCGGTCATTTCAAAGGAGGAAAATTAGAGCAATTGTGTCAGGATGGTCATATGGGCAGAAATTGCACAGTTATTGGGTGCACTTATGGCTGTGACTCTCATTGTTAGGGAACGGTGCCTTCGAAGGCTACTGATTAGGCCTGAGAGCAGATGCAGTCCCACCACACCCTCTGCATCTTTTCCAGTTTCCATCCCATTGCCACACACACACACACACACACACACACACACACACACACACTCGTCTGTCCTTCTGCCATGCAACTTTTGTCTTTGTGCTACAGAGTCCTTCCTTAATTGATTAAAATTGCGGCACTGCTTTGGTTTACATGGACTATCATCACATTTAAGACCAAGCCACTGACTCGTTTAGCCCGTGTCCACTTGTCGCATCGCTTTCCGCTCTACCTCATCCTGTCCTCTGCTGTTTGGGGCGACAGAGGTTGATAATACGAAAATGCACCGCTGTTCACAGCAAACAAGGAAGAGGATTTCTGTTAATGAGCAGCTTCTGCAAAATGTCATAATTCAAAGAGAGTGAGCGAGGCATTTCCAATTATCTCAAAACTGAATTAGGAAAGAGATGTTCTAGTCCACATGATGTATTCAGGGGCTCGTGCACAATATCGGTGATTGAGATGATGACCTTTTTCTGGAAATCCATTCATAAGCCATTGTAAGGCTCAGCCAAATGCCACCTGCATTAGACCTCCAACCCGAAACCTGCGCTGAATGGGAGCGATGAATGGCGCTTGCAGGGAGATCGCCAAGCAAGGCGTCATCGCCGATTCATGCAGCCCCGCTGGAACCCATCGGCTCTGAGCCTACACCAGAGGATGATAGGCTACTCAGCTAATGCGTGAAGCTGGTATCTAACAGTAACATCATGCGCTTGCGGGGATCTTTTCCTAAATGCTAACTAGATTCAGGCAGTGAATCCTAGCAGTAAATGCTAAGTCTATGGCTTAATCGTTGACTCTAGCCCCTTCGCACCGCAGGGAGCTGCCAGGCCTCTCTATTCCCACTCCACTGGCCACACATCTCCACTCAATCTGTCTTAGCATATTGATTTCCCAGCTGTCTCGTTGGTTCCTAACATAATTATGGCTGGCTGTGCTAGGGGCACAAGCACAGGGCTAATACATTTACACCAGGCCCCATCAGCGCTGGCTTATATTCATGTCATTGGGAGAGGCAGGAGATTGGATGCCCCTAAGAGGCAGTTCCACTAAGAGAATTTGGGGGGGTGGGGTGGGGGGCTTTGTTGTAATGAAAAAGGGAATTAGCTGGCTTGACCTGCTTCACATGGCAGAATCAATAGTGATGTTTGGGAAAATTAACTAAAAAGGAAAAGATGAGATCGTCAAAGATGTGGTTGTTGATGGGATTTTTTTATCAGGAGATTGTTTCTCTCCCTTTCAGGTTCTGAACCTGAGACAGTCGGAGCGTCTCCAGTTTACTTCAGTTATGCATTTATCTGCATGTTTTTGTCACGTCTCAGCAAAAATAAAGAAACAAAAATAGCTTTATGTTTTTGCTTGTAACTGCCAACATTTCAATCACAAATCTTTGATAAAGGTGAAGGTGGAAAACATTAAGAAAAGAAAGAAAAGAAGGTCACCCTCGATCTGTTTTATGCTGCCTAATTGTTGTCAGAAGCTGACCTAAAACGCAGACACAGTATTTTTCAAAGTCAAGGATGAGGTAGAGAAGGGGTGGGCAATTCATCATGCTATCTCCCTTTCCCCCCTACCTACCATGCAGGACCAACAAAGGTCTGCTAGGTTTTTAATTCCATAGATCAGGTCCTTAATGGCGAACGGCAGTCCCATAAATTAGACATGCAGTGGACTAGAAGGTCTGGCGTAGAAGAAACCATCTGACATGTGAGGTCATCCAGGATTTCCTAGGTTCGTTGTAATTAATGGTCATTTCAAAAAAAAAAAAAAAAAAAAAAAAGCCAAGGTCAATAAAGTCTATAGCGCTTAGCTTCTTTAACTTGGAAAAAATACAGATATGTGAATGTTTTTTGTTGAAAAACGACTTACACAATACACTGAGGTCATAATCAGCATAGCGCCCCGCTGGATAGGCTTCTATTGTGTCCCTTTGTGCACACAAATCTTGTGTGATGCATTTAAAAGGACAGGTTCACCCACTTATCGAAACGACTTTGCCTTATTCCAGGTTTATTATTAGAGCATATTTGAACCTTTGTGCCGTGACAGCGACAAGTCGGACATTTTCTGTACATGACAGAGTGAACAATGCGGTGACCACGGGATCAAAAAAAAAAAAAAACATCTCTCTCGCTGCAAAGGTGCCCTGCTTCTAATTCCACGTGATTTCAGAGGGTGACAGAAAGCATGCTCATTTCTGAATGCTAAATTTAATGTGGCTATTTATTTATTCATTATTTATTTTGAGCCTAGGTGGCATTTTGGACAGTCCCAAGCATTTGCTGACAGTTATTTCGGCTCCTGGCGCAGACATTGACTGTCAACAGGATGTCTCCTTTCTTTTATTCATTTCCTATTCCCTGAAAGATGCTGCTGAATGCAAGTCAGCCTTTTCTCCCTGGAGGTGGAGGTCGGGGAGGGGGGGAGGCGAAGGAGGACGGTGGCGGTGAGGGACATGTTGGGTTGGGTTGGGATGAGGTGGGAGGAGGGGGGCTGCAGACCTGAAGAGATGGTAGAAAAGGGCTGCAGGAACAGGTGGAGGGGTTGAAGGAGTGATAAGACATGCCAGGGTGGTGTGTTTGCTTGTTTGTGTTTACCTCTATAATCTGTGTGTGTGATTGTACTTGCAAAATATTAAGTACCAAACTACTCTTTCTCCTGGCAAAGTGAGAACATTTTGGTTGGTCCTCAATCAACCTTTTAAGGCTACAGTTAAAATGATGTCACATATGGTCTGGGATGGTTGGGGTTAGGGTAAAGGGGCTAGGTTATACATTATGCCTATAATAAGAAAGAAAAAACAAGAATTTGTGTGTTTGTGTCAGAACCATAGTTCAACACTGCCCATTAGCAAGATCTGACATTACAACCTTTAATCATCCTTGAAAACAAAACCACTAGCTCGGTGAGTGTTTGTGTTTACCACTGTCTTTAGCATTATACAGTCACAGGTGTAAAACAGGGCTTTAGCGTTATAGTCGAACCGCAGAGAGAAAAATTCGAAGTGTTGATGCTTTTCTGCCTGTGTGTGTGTGTCAATGTGACCTGTGTTGGTGTACATCCCTGCCTGCGTGGACATAATTAGGATGCTGTGTGTCAGGGGAACACCAACATCATTTTTTTTATTTTTTATTTTTTCCCATATCAGCCAGCCAGTTGCAGACTGTAATGGATGTTTTTGCTTGATGAAAGCCTCAAAGCAGAGGTCCAATGTCTGTTTCAACAAAGGAAACCTGCATGCCAGTGCATGAACCCTGCATTGATGTGCAGGGAAAAAAAATAAAAACATGTGATCAATAAAATAAACAGCACATCACCTCTATTAGTGACACAACACTAGGATCACGGTATGTAGAAAGCAGAGGGGCCGGTGGCGGTGCAGAGGTTTTAGATTTTTAGGCAGAAATGGAAGCTGAGGTGTGTGCTGAAACTGTGTGATTACTGAACTCAAAGCTGGAGATTGCCGAAATATAACAGAAAATAACAAGCATGCCCTGCTGAAGCCGCTAATAATTGCTGAGGAGACGTCTGTATTTCTGATTTAGCTGTATAATGACAAGAAAGGGAACTAGCATGCCATGTTGACAGGGAACATAAATTGGTTGGCCTTAAAAAAAATAAATAAATAAATAAAAAAACTGTGAAAAAGGCAACAAGCTCAAGCCCAGTTTGGCTTAATACAGAAGTTAAAATCCCTGAGAGTGGAGTTCCTCACTCAGCCAAATTGATTTCTGTTTGCTCTCTTTCTGTTTACAAGGTGGGCAGATTAATTCGCAACATGCCACAACACATCCACAGCTGAAAAGTCGCCAACCCCACCCTAAATCAAGCCTTAGCTTTTTTTTTTTTTTTTCTGAAAGCAGCAGAGATTAAATAATGATGACAATTAGATTACTATTCTTAAGGATGCATTAGTCAAAAATGACACCCAGGAAATCACAGTGCATTTTACCCTAATGCAATAAGGTGCCAATTATAACACTCATGTGGAATAAGTGGAATCATCTCCCACTGTTAGCTGAGGAGAACACAAATCATCATTACCGTGTATTTCTTAATGCTATCTGCTCTGAAAGGCATTAAGGACAGACTAATAAGTTTAGCCCTGCAAACAGAGTGCTCCATTTTCTCACTTGTTTTCCACACTCTTCTCGTCAGTTCTGTGGACCTGTCTGCTTGGCGTGTTGCCGTATTAGTGTAATGTTTTCCAGTCCGTACATCCTGCTGATTGTTTCCTGTCTTCCAAGCCCAGTTGCCATGTTAAAAAAAAACAAAACAAACAAAAAAAAAAAAAACCCCACACACACTTGGTTAGAAAGTTAATAATATCTGGCCTTGCGGCAGTCATTTTTGATGATTAATGGGAAAGGGGAGGGGGGTGAATAAACCCAGGAAATTTTGCTTTTATAGTAAGTTTTAATAAACACTTTGTGCACATATTAGGTACAACCTCTTTTGAGCATTGTTAGCAAACATTCACCAAGCTTTCAGACGCTTTAAGCCATCTCAACACCCGTCAGCTCGAAGCTAGCAAAGAGCTGGCAAGCTAATATCATTGTCTGACTTTGCCAACAGTGGCCTGCTGGTGGGCTGTTAGTTGCCTGCCAGTTGGGAAGGGCATTAACTGCTAAAAAGGATCCTGTTGGGCTCGAGCAACTTTCCCAAACTTCATCTCATTGGATGAAAAGACAAAAAGAAGGAAAGAGAGTTTGATGGCAGTAAGGCAAAGCCATGGGGAATCTCAGCCAATGATGAAAGCAAACTCTCGAAGAGCCACAAAACACCACACACCCCCTCTATTACATCAAGGGGCAAGCAAAGAGAATTATAATAACTCTGCCTTTTCTTTTTTAATTAATGAAGTCTGTTATTTGGTAGGAGGCAGGGCAAGCTGTAAGGGATCGTGGATGATTGGCAAACATCAAACAGAAATGTGTGTGTGTGTGTGTGTGTATGTTTGTGTGTGAGAAAAAAACAGAGAGAAGGGGAAAAAGTTCATTGGTTTGCATTTTCCTGTTTGTGTCAAGCCAGACCAGCTTGTTGCCTTTAGTAAGTATGCCCATCAGGAGTCAGGCGGACTTTGTCTTGTGAAGCTCCTGCTTTTCTGCAGACGTTCAGATCTAATGGGTCTTAGCTGGAGAT
This sequence comes from Tetraodon nigroviridis, assembly GCA_000180735.1. Classification (NCBI taxonomy): domain Eukaryota; kingdom Metazoa; phylum Chordata; class Actinopteri; order Tetraodontiformes; family Tetraodontidae; genus Tetraodon; species Tetraodon nigroviridis. Next base: position 19,974 of record CAAE01010226.1, on the reverse strand, counting down.
CAATACAACTACACACAGACAAACCAGATAGGCTTAACATCGGTGTAGCCCCACAAGCCACTGAAGGTACAAATTCACTCCCATCAACAGCAGCGGAAAAAAGAAGAAAAAAATATATATAAAAGAGAAAAGAATGTGAAATCAAATGAAGATAGACAAATAATCAATTAAACACACACTGGAATTAATAAAAGATGTGTTTTGCTAGATGCAAACCAGGGCTGGGCTTTGGTTGGAATAATGAACTAAATAACGAACAGATTTTCAGGAGCTCAGAAATAATTGCATCCAATTAATACGGGGCCATATTTGTGTACGTGACTATGATTTTTAGATTGATAATTGATCCCTTTCATTGACCCGTCCCATATCTAATGGGTTAACGGGGCTAATCTGTTGAGTTTTTACTGTTCTTTTTCCTCCACGCTCTACCAAAGTGAATTACCTCCACTGACAAGTAAAATGGCTCTGGCCTGGAAAAAAGGGGGAGGAGGAAAGAAAAAAAATCAGAGGCATCATCATTCTTCCTTGCGACTTCCATCTGCCTCTGCGCTTCTGAAAGTGACAGGACGCCGAGTGTTTTTGCTTACTCATCAATATTTCAGAGCACTACACATGGAATGCTCCAGTGACTTTGAATATAGGGCCTGTGTGTACACCTCGTCTCTTCCTCAGCGATATGTCATCAAGTAATGTGCGCTGAAAGTAAAAAAAAAAAAAAAAACAAAAAACAGTCCATCAAGGTCTCCCCCTTATCCTGCTTTTTCATGAAATCTGTGGGAGAATGGCTGGAAGATATGGGAGCCATTATGAACTCAAGTATGAGAAAACAAAAGGGGAATGTACACTTTTTGATGACAATTGGTACGGAAGGTAGGAGCTCTGGAGGGGCTAAAGGCTAAGCATTTGTCATGAAGAATCTGCTCTGCATGTATGTCCTCTAGAGGCACAGATATGAAGGCAATACCAAAGAGGGTTACCAAGCATACGTGACGGTGAAATCAACTCTATTTAGGCATCCCAGGACGTCCATCTCCGAACCTGCTTCCTCCGTTCGGTACGTTTTATTTACCTGAAAAATAAAAGTGGGAAGGAACATCGCATTAGGGACTTCTGCCTTTATTTGCACCACAATTGAAGCACAGGAAAAAACAAAACAAAATAAAATGAGAAAAAATACTGGAGGTGATGCTTAAGTATAAAAAATATTGCATGCATTTTTAAGAAGACCAAGAGACCTGTGACACACACACACACAGACACGCCACATCACCTGAAGCAAAGGGTCCATTTATCAAGGACAAAAGGCCTTAAAGTGTCAAAGACTAATGGGCACAGCCTCAGCCCCCCCAACCCGTTGTGATCATCCTCAGAAATTAATTAGAAACAACGAATAGACAGCCTTTTTCCTATTTCCATCCCACTCTCATTTATTACAAATGGTAATTGCTCTTCCCTCATTGTAGGTTAAGTCTTTAAACACTGTCTTACATCAAGACATGCTCATCCCTGCCATCTATAATTCATGATATACTTTGCACCAAGCAAAGCTGTTAAATATTTAGTGAATCATTGCCTTAAACTTAATCACCCTCTGATAAATGCATGTGTTTTGTCCTCTGCTCTGCCCCCTCTTGCTTCGTGCTCCGCAATCAAGAAGATACACACTTGAACTAGTCGTGTAATCTATTTTTAATTACGCCGTCAGAAATTAACATAACACAGTTTAGCATAATGTATTAATTACAGTACATTGTTAAGTGCTGCATTATGCTTCTGTGAAACAAGCTATTATCACTGTACTTCATAAAGTTTTAAAACTAATGCATATTTAAAAAATGCTTAAACCTTAATAAGTCTGACTTCCTGGTAATGTCTTTCCACTGAACATCCTATCACGTCTTTCCACAAGTGTTTATTTGTCCTCTTATTTTCCAGTCTTTTCCCAAAATGTTGTTTTTCATTTTGATTTTCTCAAAATTTTTTGATTTTTTTTTTTTACATGAGTGACCCATAAGAACAGTAACACAATGTCTTCCTAATATGGTTTAACCAGTTGAAGAATCTGTTAAAGCTGATTAACTTTGTTTATTTGTGCCAAGAAATGACGTCAACCTGCAGTTTCTTTTACATGGAGAGGCTAAGGAAAAAGAACAAATATAATGAAGATCTGATTTCCCATTGACAGATAAGGCATACATGCTGGAGGTGCAGTAGCACCATCTTTACTAGTTCTGATGACCTTTGTCAAGAATCATTGATATTTGAGCTGGGGTTTTGTGCCCGTGTACCCTGCACTGGGCATCTTGGCCCTTATCAAGGGGCGTGGCTGTGTTTTCCCCCATTTCTGCACGTCTCCCTTTAGAAATTAACTGTAGGAGTACATGAAGGTGTCTATCATGGTAACTGAGTCTGTGTTTGCAGATGTGAGTGAGTGATTGCAATTGTTCCTGGCTCTGCCTGCACCTAGGACTGTTCGTGCAGTGGTGGGGGTCGGGGGTGCTGCGCTTGTACTGCCTTGGGGGAGGAGTCCCAGTTGTTCCTGGTCTTGTTGGTCATCACACACACGCGCATGGCATTTTTTATTGGAATAAAAGCCTTTTTCGTTGCGTTAGCAGTTGTATGGAGCTCAGGATGTGTAGTACAGCATCACCTTTACTTCCTGTTTGCGTTTTTACGTTGGAATACTGCCACCGGTGGCATTGAAAAGCAG
>CAAE01010218.1:52016-54811 GCA_000180735.1 Tetraodon nigroviridis | reverse complement strand
CCACCGCTGCTCAGGCTCAGAAGACCTTCTAGACGCAACCGTCTCCCATCGTTCTGCTGCACTTGTGCGTGCTAATGGAAATAGGGTTATATCCAGCAACCTGGAAAAGGCCATTTGTCACTAAACTACTCACGCTCCTTAAATAAAGAACAGGCCTCTGGTCCCTTTTCTCAAATCTTAATTATCATTATCACGTTAAATATGGTTAAGATGGTACCTTTGGTGAGTGGGTAACTTCTCTGTGTTCCTCTGGTTCCTCTGCATACTTTATCACGCAAAAACCGTCCATTTGCACGGACGTCACCCGTTGAAGAGCCATAGCTGATTGTAGTACAGTCATCAGATGCCGGCTTACATGCACGTGTTGTATCTGTTTGCCAGAGGACCAGATTCCTCATGGGTTCCCCACCATCGACATGGGGCCGCAGCTGAAGGTGGTGGAGAGGACGCGCACTGCTACCATGCTGTGTGCTGCGAGTGGCAACCCCGACCCAGAGATCCACTGGTTCAAAGACTTCCTCCCTGTGGATCTCGGAAGCAGCAACGGCCGCATCAAACAGCTGCGCTCAGGTAGGGCAGCCGTCTCCTGCGTGGGCTCCCAGCTCTGGAGACGGCTCTCTGGGCTTGACCCTCTGGGTTTCTGGAGCTGTCTGAATCGGTCTTTAGCCTCAAAAGCCGTTGAAGCTAGTTCATTCTCCCAGCGTGAAAGAGGTCTGAGCGGCTTCAGGAGGTCCCTGGCTTTAAGGCCCAGCCAGTCACCATCCACACTCCCAAGCACAGATGGCTGGAATGAATAACATCCATCAAGACGTGTGGGAAGTCCAAAATCCCCGCGTCCTCTGGTGAATCTGCTGTTACACCCCGGCGTTCCAGCCAGGCTCTTTCCTTCCTGCCGGGTGATCCAGGTCAGCTCTACGGTTTCCCAGCCCTGGTAGCCCTGGTAGCGTGGCTTTGGCACCAGCTAAAACATGACTGGTGTATGACGTAAACCCCACCCGCGCCTCCCTGGGACGCCCTGCAACTGTAGATGTCGGTTAGCACTTTACCACTCTGCCTCCAGTCTTCTGTGGTGGCCAAAGGTCCTTAGATGTGGTGGTGTGTCTTGCACTTTAGTTTTAAAAATTGCCCACCTAATAACGTTTGATTGCTTGGAGGACTGATGGCCGGAGCCCAGTATGAACCAGTACGGTGGCATTCCCAGTCCCTGGTCTGGCGCCTGCCTCCTGGCTGACAGCTGCAGCGGAAACCTTCCCTTCAATCACAACGTTGTGAAAAGATAATAAGGTGCTATTATTTTTCACAACAGAACCCCGACGGGCGTCGGTCCCACCCGGCTCCCTGAAAGCTGCTGATGACCCTTGGCCCTCCAGGGGCCACACAGCTTCCACAGCCACCCCCCCGACACTTCTCTCCTCCCTCCAGCTCAATTATCCAGATGGCTGCTGCATCTGCATAATAAGCATCCTGGTCTTCACTGCATATGATCTCATCTGGTCAGCTGCTGTGGAGCAACAGCAGACCTTTGGATTGGGGCCTTTTTGATCGTTTTAGCCAGAAGCAGCAAGGTTTCATGTCCAGCCTCCTGGGGCGGGGCTCCTCCCACACCGTTGAAGAATCACTGCCAGAACAGGACTGCGTACCAGTTTTGAGGCCACGAGGGTTCGGGTGAACCGTTGGTGAAGGCGCTGTCGCGAAGGTGCAGCTCACACAGCTGCATGGAGATATATGAGCCATCTAATCTCCGCTCTTCTCCTCGGTCCTGCCATTCTTGTCTTACTCTGTGTCACTGTTCAGCTATTCTTTCCAAACTAATGGTTATCTCTTAATCTTATTTGCATTCAAATTACCTCACCAGGTGGTACACACATCCGAGGTAAGAATGCTGAGTACACAGGAAAAACCCACTCGCCTCCTCATCCCCCATCCCCTCTTCCCTTCCTCCCCCCTTTCTGTGTTTGTCTTTCATTACCTCCAGCTCTGTGTTCGCCTTTCCACACAGACCCACATTTCGTTGTTTTAGTCCCATGATGAAAGCAGAGATCATCAGAATCACAATGCTAACAGAGACGTAGCAGAAGGAGCGTTTAAGACTGATGAGACGAAGCTCTTCAGCCCGTGAGGACCGGTTTCACAGTCTGGCTCTGAATCCTTGGCTTTGCCACCAAAAACCAGTGGAGCCACTGGCTTCACAGTCAACAGGGAACCTCCGTCGGCCACCTTCTCCTTCTCCACCACCTCTGTGGGGGCGGAGCTACACGAGTCTTTACGTTGTCACATTTCATATTGAATTTCAGGATTTTGTTTTGAAATGTTTTCCAGCGTGTCGTTTTCACACGTGTTCTTGTTGACCGTAAAACTGCATGGTAACAGTCCATCCACCAGAGTCACGTGACCAAACACACTAACACAAAAGGCACACAAATGCACCGATGGTGGTGGTGGTGTTTTGCACGCAGACACATCTCAGACCTAATACGCTCACATTCACCTGTATCTGCCACATTCCTAATGGACGGATGAATGAGCCGGGGGCCATCGTAGGTCCACCTCACACGTCTCCCCAGTCTGAAACTGGTTCCTCACCCCATCCGACGCCGTCAGAGACAGGACCTAGGTCCCGGCTGGTGCGTCTCAGCTGTTTCACCTCCGCCTTTATCCGTCTTGCTCCACAGGAGCTCTTCAGATAGAGAACAGCGAGGAGTCTGACCAGGGCAAGTACGAGTGTGTGGCCGTCAACCGAGCCGGGACTCGATATTCCGCTCCAGCCAACCTCTACGTCCGAGGTAAGACCCCCG
>CAAE01010218.1:44516-47016 GCA_000180735.1 Tetraodon nigroviridis | reverse complement strand
GGCTGTCAACAACGTCGGCCGCGGTCCTCCCAGCGGCGCCGTGGACACCCGGACAAGCGAGCAAGCACCTTCTTCGCCTCCGCTCCACATCCGGGCCCACATGTTGAGTGCGGACACCTTGCTGGTCCAGTGGGAACCTCCAGAGGAGCCCAACGGTCAGATCCGAGGGTACCGGCTCTTCTACAGCCCCGAGCACTGCGGCTCCGCTCGGCAGCTGGCAGCAGCACACGGAGGAGGGCCAGCAGAGCCGCCTGAGCCACCTGCTCCCAGGCCTCACCTACGCCCTCCGGCTCCTGGCCTTCACCTCGGAGGGGGACGGACCTCTGTCCGACCCGCTGCAGATCAAGACTCAGCTTGGAGGTAGGTTTGCTTCAGAGATCTGGTCAAACTTGGTCGGCGTCAAAGGCAGGGTTTCAGGGTTCTAAGTGGCTGTGAAAGTGGATCTAGTCTGGTCCTGACCTGATCCTCTGACTGTGACTTTGAGTGTTTTACCACCGCTGTGTGTCTGGCCCTGCGCTCGCTCCGTGCACACGGGGAAAAGAGGTGACATCCTTCGATGGGCCCTTCCAAATGTCAGCACGGCTCATTTCCTGGATCCTGTTTTTCTCCGGAACCACGACGAGCTCTGAGAGGTCTGCGCAGATTCTGCAACCGAGTCCGAGACGTTGCCTTTAGCTTGAGCGCCGAGTAGCACGGCTGTTCTCACAGTACAGTCCTGGCCGCTTGTGACGAATCAGAACCTCGTGCAGCTGCGCTGCTTCCAGGTTCTGATCCTCCGCTTGTGACGGATCAGAACCTGGAAGCTGCGCCGCTGCACGTTGCTCTGCTTGCTGCTAACCTCCCACGTCTGTAGTTCCAGCTCAGCCGTCCGACTTTGAGGCCGAGGCGGAGCTGGACTCGCGCATCCGGCTGTCGTGGCTTTGGCCGGTCCCGGAGCCCGTCGTGAGCCTGGAGCTGCTCTGGTGGGAGGCCAGCAGCCCTGCTGACAAGGTAAGCGTGTGTGCGCGCGTCCGCTGCTAGCTAGCGAGGTTGCAGCCCCTGGAACCTCACACTCATCGATGACGAGCTTTCCTCCTTCAGTCCAGTCTTCTGTGTAGAGATTTTTGCTCTTCTTTTTCTTTCATTTTAATGTTTTTTATGTGTTGGTGGTAATCTTGACAGCTTTCTAAGGTGCCTTTACATACGACGTGTTGTTTTTATTAGTAATATTCACTTAATACTGTACAATCCTACACAAAATAATGATGCTGGAGCCTCTTTACTCACCTTTCATCAGATTTACCGTCCTTTCACCTGAGTTTATTGACTCCTCAGGCTCCAAATACTGAGATTTAAACTGGCTCTCGACACCTAAACTGTCTGATTTGCTGACTGAGACAACAGAGTTTTAACTCAGTGGAGGGTGCCTTCGCTCCTAGATGTGCCTTCTGATTTCCGTGTGTGTGTGTGTGTGTGTGTGTGTGTGTGTGTGTGTGTGTGTGCAGCACCAGCTGACTCTGGACCCCGCTGGCTCCTACGCGGTCGATGATCTGAAGCCCGACACCGTTTACGTCTTTTCTCTGGCAGCCCGTTCTGAGAAGGGTTTGGGCGTCTTCACTCTGCCCGTGGAGGCACGGACGGCCCAGTCCAGTGAGTCCATGATCCAGCCTCATGCAGACAGGGACCCCGGGTCCCTGGTGTCCCTCAGTGCTGACGTCCTCCTGACGTCCTCCTCTGTCAACGACCCCATTTTAACACATTTTCTGTGCTTTAGGCAGCTTTTCTCCACACGTACTCTTTTATTGAGAATATCCTTTTCGGAATACGTTTTCCCCTGAACCCAACATCCCACCAAGCTGTGATCAGGAAAAGAGTGGGAGCAAAAACCATCTCCTCTGGCTTCTGGTGGGGGGCAGATCAGAGCGTCCTCTGAGCCGGTTCACCCTGCACGGAACCTCCGGGCCAACACTTGGTCCCGGCCATCAGCCCATCACCCACCTGTGTCCCATCGCCTCATTCGCTCCCTGTCCCTGTCCCTGTCCCTGTCCCTGTCCCTGTCCCTGTCCCTGTCCCTGTCCTTGCTGTGTTCTGGTGAACCAGCAGACAGAAACCAGTCCAGACAAGCTGCTCCGTAGGAAAACCTAGTTACACCTGGAATAACGGGTTGTATCTGTACAGCGAGACAGACGCCACATGCTGTCTCTGGTCAGGCTGTTTCAGGACTGTTTCAGCTTTTCTCTAACGACACATGTTGACTCTGTCCTCGTGTGGACGTCACAGAAGCCAAAGCATGGATATGTAATAAAACACATTTCATCCGTCTGCTCCCGTCAGACTGCCCCCTGTCTGACTCTGTGACCACCAACATAAGTTACCCACACACACACACACACACACACAAAAAAAAACACACGCGGGCATGTCCGGCTCGCTCTCACTGGATGTTTTCTCTCACCTCTCCCTCTTTTTCTCTCTTCTTTACCACCCCTCTTTCAAATCTCTAATAAATATTTAAATAAAT
>CAAE01010218.1:11777-44399 GCA_000180735.1 Tetraodon nigroviridis | reverse complement strand
CTCCTGTCAGACTGGCCCCTGTCTGACTCTGTGACACCCCCCCCCCACACACACACACACACACACACACACACACGGGCATGTCCGTGTCGCTCTCACTGGATGTTTTCTGTGACGTCTGCGTGTTTTTGTGTCTTCATCACCCAGCTGTGTTTGACCTGTGTCCTCCATCTTTCCCTCCATCAGTCCCATCAGCTCCTCCCCAGGATGTGTCTTTGCACAGCCTCAGCTCCACCAGCGTCAGGGTCAGCTGGGGGGCTCCTCCCACCGACAGCCACCATAGAAAGGTAGCCAGCTACGTCCTGGCGTATCAGGCAGTCGCAGGGCAGGACGAGCAGCGCCACCAGGTGTCAGGAATCGCTCCTGATCTCACCAGCTATGTGCTGGAGGACCTGGACAAGTGGACCGAGTATTTGGTGTGGGTGAGGGCCCACACCGATGTGGGGCCTGGTCCAGAGAGCCCTGCCGCTCTCATCAGAACCCTGGAAGATGGTATGTCGATGATGACCCAATCCAGTCCAGTCCAATTAGTCTAATCTCTGGTCAAATATGAGTCTAAACCAGAGATGCCCAGACTGTTCCTCAAAGGGCCTGTGGCTGCAGGTTGTTGTTCCAACCAATCAAGTGCACCAATTTCAACCAATCAGCTGTCTGAAAACTCAGGTCAGGTGACTTCAGTCAGGCGTGCTGTTGCTTGGTTGGAACGAAAACCTGCAGCCACACGGCCCTTTGGGGAATAGGTGTGGACATCCCTGGTCTAAACAGTTTTTCACCTGACTATACCTGCATGAAAATAATAATAGCAGCAGTTAATGGGTTATTATTCATAGCAAAGGTTAGTGGTTAATATCTGTCTCCCATCAACATTTAACCTGAAGAGATAATCCCCCCGTAGATCTACCTGCAGATGCCTCCAGCCTGAAGCTAGCCTCAAACCACCTCCTAAAGTGTCTTTGTGAGCCAAATCACAGCTTGTTCCTTTTGCTTCTTTCTGTTACCACTGTTCTTCTTCTCTCGTTTAGGCTCAATCTAAATGTCATTTTCTAGGTTTCTCTTTGTGTTTCTCTTATTTCTACGTGTTTTCCATGGAGGCAGCAGCTGACCTATTCCAGCAGCTAGCACAGAGACTCCTCTCTGCTAGCTGTTGCTAAAGGCAGCTGCAGGGCCTCGGTCAGGAGTTCCATTCAGTCTGTCAGTTCGGCCAGAAAGGCTCTGAAAGTCTGGTTCTACGTCTTCAGCTGTGCAGCTTCCTCACATATGCTGGAGGAGCAGGAAGATGTTTATTCCAGGCGTGGGCGTGGGTGTGGGTGTGGGTTCTTCATGCTCCAGTGACCTGCAGCAGGATCACCGGTGTGAGCCTTTCTGACTGAGCTGTGCTGTGCTGCAGTGCCTGGAGCTCCTCCCAGGAAGGTGGAGGCAGATGTCCTCAACTCCACAGCCCTGCGGATGACCTGGAAGCCTCCTCTGACCCTGAAGCAGCATGGGCAGATCAGAGGCTACCAGCTGGTTTACTCCAGGCTGGAGAAAGGGGAGCCTCACGGCCAGCCCATGATCGTGGATATCTCCTCCCCCGAGGCTCAGGTACTCCCTCATTCCCTCCAAAACCCGCTCTGTTGTTGTCTCGTTAGCTTGGGAACGATCTCCAGCAGGTGAGGAACTCATGTTTGCTGGTTCCAACGTGTTGAGAGATACAGACGGCACCCCGGCAGAGGTGTGAGGCTGTGAGCGACACTAGGGAGACCTCCCTCAGTGGGTGGTCTAAAACCACACCTGCGGGGCCCCCAGACGGGCCCACAGCCTGGATGGCTCCCAGGTGGCCGCCATTCTTCCTCTGAGTGCGTTGCGGGTTTGCGTCTCAGATGGTCGGTTCGGCAGCAGCGATTCGCTTTTATCTGTGCAGCAGGCCGTGACGAAGGGCCCACATCACACTCCTCATCTCCATGCCGAGGGCTTCTCTCTGGCCTCATACCTCATCTGTGATAAGCTGACTTCTTGCTCCTGGCGTCAACACAAAGTGGAGCCGTCTGCTGTCTCCACGGTGATGAACCAGTCTGCTCTCGGCTTTGCTGTTGGAGCAGTAAATGGAAAACAAAGAAAAACCGCTTTGAAGGAGAGCTCTGCCTAACCCAAACTCTAACCCAAACCCAAGCTCTCAGGGTTTGGGTTAGTTCAAGAAGGTGGATCTGTGACTGCAAAACCACTTCCTTACTTGATTTCCAGACCGCCATCTCCACAGTCTGCGCTGGTGGGCTGTCAGCACTGAGCCACGCTGACACCAGGCGCAGTTTGCAGGCCGTGAAAATGCATGTTAAAAGTTGTGTACACACTTCCGCATTTTACTTCCATGATGTTTGTTCTTCAATTCAACATTACTTCAGAGAAAATCGTCTTGAAAATGAAATTTCAAGGATATTTGGGACTGGAAGGCAGCACTGACTAATTTATTCACTGTAAATCAACCCAAGGCACCGACCTGAGTGGGTCTGGTCTTTGGTACCAGTGTTCCCAGTACACACCACAGTGGGTTTCACTCATCTCTGACCCATCTGATAAAACCCTGCCTGAGTTGGTTCCTGCCTTCACTTTTCACCACCTGCAGATCTGATCTCTGCTGAAACCCACATCTCACAGGGCAGCTCCTGCACGCCCATGCGTCTCCTGCACGCCCATGCGTCTCCTGCACGCCCATGCATCTGCGTGCTCTGGTACAGATGAGCACTGATTTAGACAAGAGAACCCCCCCCAAACCCCTTTGAGAACCTTCTTCCAGCACCCACACAGATCCTTGTCGCCACCGTGGCTCGTTGACGTTCTCATAAATGCGTTTAGCATCGTCATCAGTGTTCATCAGTGTTTACACACCAGAGGAATGTGCTGGTTGGTTGGGTTTTTTTGCTGGTTGGTTTTGGTTTTTTTGTTGTTGTTTTTTGTGCTGGTTGGGTGTTTTGGGGGGTTTCTTTTTGTTTTGTTAGACTGCTTAAATGGCTCCAATCAGTCTTGTTAATAACTGACAGCACCAGCACTCAGTAGTTTTCATGTAACCTTTTACATTATGCCATGCAGCGTTCGTCCTGTCTCTCCTCTTGTAACGTTTATTTGCAGCTAATGTTTGCACGTTTGCTCCTTCCTGCTACCCACTGACCTGGCCAGTGGAAACAGGTCTCAGCTGCAGCTCAATGGTCTCGACGTGTCTGAGAGCCACAGAATCACAGTAAAAAGTCAGGCGTTGTGTTCAAGCCCCAGCAGCTGCATGCTCAAACTGGTAAAACCTGCACCTGAAGTCTGGAGAAGACTGGCCGAAGATTCAAAAGATCTCAGAATGTTTAGCAGATTTGGTGAATTGGTGTGAATCCTCTGCGCGCTGGACTTTATTCAAGGACAGAAGAAAGAGCCTCTGTTTCAGCGCGGGCAGTCATTCAGTGCTCCAGTTCCACTGAGGAAACTCTTTTTTCCCACCCTTTAGGAGGCCGTAATAACAGGGCTGCTCCCAGAGACCACCTACTCCATCACCGTGGCTGCGTACACCACCAAGGGGGATGGAGCTCGCAGCAAGGCCAGGACGGTGACCACCACAGGAGCAGGTTTGTCTGGGCAAGCTGCACTCGTTCCTGAGTCAGAGCTCAGAGCCTGATCAGCATGCGTAAAAGCGTCAGAAGCAGAGCTTCACCAGCCCCTCCAGCATCACACCAGCTCGCCTCGCTAGCTGTTGGTCCAAACGGCGTGACTGATGGAGGTTTCAGAGCTGATTCACAAACGGGTGCTCAGCCAGCTTTGGTGTCCTTTATTGGTAATCTGCCCCAGGTGAGATAGCAAATGCAGGCAGCCTGGAGCTCTCTCAGATGGAATTAAAACTACAAGCAGGGCTTAGCAAACCTCTCAGGTGTAGAAAGGACTAGCATCTCTCCTGAGTCCAGAAAGGGTTGCTAACGGCCAGGAGCATCATTTCTGTTGCCTCCCCCTTTATTTTACCCAACAGAGACACTTTTCCCACGCGGTGAGGAGGTGAAGCTGCGGAGGTGTTATCGGTGTTTTCAAAAACCAAATGTTCTCCTTTCCCAGTTCCTGGTAAGCCAACCATGATGATCAGCACCACCATTGGAAACACTGCCCTGATCCAATGGCAGCCCCCCAAGGAGATGGTGGGAGAGCACCTTGGATACCAGCTGCAGTACAAGAGAGCAGAAGAAGAAGCTTTCCTTACCAAAGACTTCAGACACACAGACGATCACTTCACTGTTACCGGGCTCCACAGGGGGGCCACCTACGTCTTCAAACTCTGCGCCAGGAACAGGGCGGGCTGCGGGGAGGAGTACGTGAAGGAGATCAGCACCCCCGAAGATGTTCCCAGCAGCTACCCCCAGAATCTGAGCGTGACGGGCCTGAGCACCTCCTCCACCAACCTGGCCTGGAGCCCGCCTCCTCTGGCCGAGAGGAACGGGAAGATTGTCAGGTACACCGTGGTGTATCGAGACATCAACAGTCAGCACAACAGCACCAACAGCACCACTGAAACACACATGAGCGTCCAGGGGCTGCAGCCGGACACCACCTACGACATCCGGGTCCAGGCCTTCACCAGCAAGGGGGCGGGGCCTCTCAGCCCCAGCATCCAGAGCAGAACCATGTCCGCCTCTGTGCCCGGTGAGGAGCTTTATTTCGAATGCACAAAAACCTCCCACAGAATACATTTTCCCATCATTTGGATAGTTCAGGGAAAGACAGGGAACTGCTTTAAAGGTGCAGAGATCCAAAGGTGAATGATGTCATCAGATGTAGACGTGGTGAATGAACCCGTAATCGACGTGTGGGTCTTCCCTCAGTGTTCACCAAGAACTTTGGCGTGACGGCTGTGATGAAAACCTCCGTCCTGCTGACCTGGGAAGTGCCAGAATCCTACAAATCGGAGGTTCCTCTGAAGGTAAGGCCTGAAACACGAGGAGACCGCCCCGTCACCAAGGAGACGCCTGCTCCTTGCCGTTCTTTGATGAGCTATCTTTTTTGGATTTTCATGGTTTTTTCCCGATGACTCAGAAACGAAACGACGAGTTGACAGAATCATGTCACCTGAATTATTAACAGGAAAACTAAGAACACAAATCAAGTCACTCAGACCTGAAAGCTGAACTGGAGCTGAAAGCAAAAAAAAAATGGTTTTAAATAGATCAAGTGGAGAAAACAAAAGATGCTAAGAAGCATTAGGTGATATCATTAAAGAGTCAGCTGTGGTATCTACTGTAAACTGGAATTTTTACCATTAAACGGTGGTTTCTGAATAGATTCTACAGCAGAAACTCTGTTGGTTTGTGCTCGTTCACTCACTAGTGTCTGCTCAAAAACTAACTCTGGGTCAGATGGTTTAAAAAACTGGTCTCAGGACTCCAGATCCTCTGGATAAATAGACTTTACAGCACTTTTAGCTCAATTTTTTTTCAGCCACAGGTAATTATTCCGCCCACGGACGCTGATTATCAAGGAAACCCAGTTTTACCTGTATTCATGTTGCTGTTTTTATTGTTTAGTTGTGCAAATCGAAGGTAATATATTAAGCAATCCTCCCTAGACAAAAAAAACTAATGAGTCAAGATGAATAGTCATTTACCTGAAGGAAATCACATTCCCGATGCTTCCAGATCCTCTACAACCAGCAGAGCGTGGAGGTTCAAGGCAACCTGGAGCGGAAGCTGATCACTCGGCTGCAGCCGGACACGGAATACTCCTTCGTGCTGATGGCTCGTGGAAACAGCGCCGGTGGGCTCCAGCAGCAAGTGTCCATCCGCACGGCTCCGGACCTGCTGAAGGTCAAACCAGCGCTGCAGCACCATGAGGGGGAGGAGGGGGGCCGAGCCACTGTCAGCCTGCCCAGGGTCCCAGGGGTGACCCTGACGTCCGTCAGGTGCCTTTCTGTCCAGCCACTTTTGGAATGTGAACGTGTAGCTAGCAAGTGGAAGACTTTTGTTGGCACCAAAGAGAGAAAGTGAAGATGCGTGTTCCCGATCCACCAGTGGGACGCGTCCTCACGTCACGTGTCTCCGTGCCATCTTGGTTTTAGGTGCTACTACATCGTGGTTGTCCCCGATGCGCTGGTTTCTCTGAGACGATGGGAGGACCCTGAGGACATCGACATCCATGAGGTGGGTCAGGAAGAAGAGTTGTGGCTCTAACTTGAGCTGTAGCTCTATCCTAGCTTTTCAGAGCACCATGGGAGCACTTTCCATCCCATCTTCACTCCCTGGGAGCAGAGATGCTCACAAGCATCCGCTGCTCTCTAGAACCTTCTGCAGGAGCTCTGGATCCGGCTGCTTCTGTCTGACCTTCCTCTGACACCAGCGCACTGACCGTGAGACAGTCAAATAAAACCAGTAAATTCAGTGTTCAGAGCTGGAGGCGTAGCTTCCAGAATGTGGAAAGAAGCTCCTGTCGGCTCTGGAATCCTCTCAGCTGAGCAGAAGCTGACGTTCTGCTCTTCGCTCCGCTGTGATGCCGGTAAACGACAGTCTCCTAACCTTCTGTCCTGGTGCCTCCGGCAGCTCCTGGAGGCTGATGCGGAGAGCCGTCCTCACACAAACGGGAACCACAGCCCGGACATCATGCATCCTTACATCGCCGCCAAGCTGGACGCTCTGCCGGCCGCCTTCACGCTGGGGGATGAGAAGAAATACAGCAGCTACCAGAACCGAGCGCTGCAGGGCCAGCAGCAGTACGTCTGCTTCATTCTGGCCGAGCTGATGCACCACGAGTCGGTAAGTCCACCTTCCGGCTTTGAAGGAGTCACGTCTGGGAAAGAAATAACGGCCATGAGTGAAATCATGACTGGCTGGGTGAGCTTCTACTGGCGGACACAAGCTGCAGCCCCAGACGCAGGGACGAACGATTCTGAGCCAGTTTGGTCAGAGCGTTGCTCCATCCTGGAGGAGAACGGTGAAACAAAGAAGCGACGTCACTCTGCAGCAACAGACGCTCAGCTGCAGGTTTCTGGCACAGACGTGTAGGACGGTCCTGCTGCACCAGGCAGTCGCATGTGGTGGCTGGGCAAACCGGACCATCGTCCCCACAGTCCCGTCAGCTTGCTGGAGCGGTTGAGTGAAAGATTCAGGATTATGGCCCTTTTAGGACATCCTGTCCAAAGGAAGACCATTTCCTGAGCACAGGAGAGGCTTGTTTTAGGTTTTACACAGTACAGAACCGAATGACATCACATAAAACAAGGAGCTATAACACCTTAGCACCAGAGTGTAGTAAACAGATTAGGACACAGGCGGTCAGAGTGCAGCAAATAAAACAGGCTATACATTTAACTAAAGATGACTCGCACATGTAGAGTTCTGCTTTGCTCCAAAGAGACGCTGTAATTCCCTTCGGACAAAAGCTGTGTGTGCTTTTCTCCAGCACGGAGCTGTTTAATATTCAGTCAGAAGAAGCTCTCCCAGAAACAAGAAGCACCTGATCACGTCTGAGCTGCAGCGCTGCTGCTGGCTGATCCGCAGCCGCACATCTGCGACTTTTCAGTCCCCTCGTTGGAATCCAGAAGAGCTGCGTGAAACCCGCTAGCTTGTTTCACCCCTGGGACCAGGTCCCAGCACCCAGAGCTGGACACCAGGTCCAGGTAGCAGCACTGAGACCTGCAGCCCTGCAGGACGCTCAGAAAAGACCTGGCCCTCCAGATCTTCAGGAAGGTCAGCCTCTCTGATGACCTGCAGCCGCAGCCGCGTGGAACAAACGACACCTTTGAAGGAATCAGGAGTCACTGGACAAAGACGTCCTTATTTGTGCATGTGGGGCACGAGGCCGTGCACGTGAGGGGTCTTTGAATTAGGGCGTGTGAAAGTGGACTAAAAAGCCACATTCAGTCTGCTGACACGGCCAAAAGGTCCAGTAGGAGGTGAGAAGAGGAGCAGGTTTTTGCCCTAACAGACTGGTTCTACTGGGACGGAGAGGAAAACCTAACTGGTCAATTCAAATGAACTGGGTATAGTGGGACAATAATGGTTTTAGTGGGACAAAGAGTACATTCAGTTGGTTAAAATATCAGCAGTACCAGCGCCTTCTGTTTTACCTTGAGTCAAACACCCGCTTGTGTCCCATCTGGGCCCGCGGTCGCCCTCAGCTGCAGGCCGACGCGTGCCTTAGAAATATGATTCCAAAGTAGCAAAGCCTTGTCGCCGCTCGTTTGCTGGTCGAAGGGCTGTGAAGGTGCTGTGCTCCTGTCAGCAGCGGACGTTTGCAGCCAGCCCCTTCTCTGAGCCCCTGCTGGTGGCGCTGGTGAGCAGGCAAGCAGAGGAGCCAGAGATGCTGTGGGTCCTGGGTCCGGTCCTGGCTGTGGTCCTCATCGTCATCATCGTCATCGCTATTCTGCTGTTCAAGAGGTGAGTCCAGTGGGAACGACGCTTCCAAAAGGTGCGTCTTGGTTTCGTGTGACCTGCAGGAGGCTGCCCAGGTGGGGAAATGAGAGGAAAGGGACATGTGATGTCACGGGGACTCTTTTTTTCTTGTTTCTTCTTTCTTTCTTTCTGAAACGTCTTCAGCATTAGTAGACAAAGTTCCTGCAGAGGTTCGGGCCCCTGGTCAGAGTGTCTGTACACGTGACCAGGTCAGCCAGTGGAGGATGGAATGATAAAGATATAAAGGTAGACAGGAACCTCTGTCTCCGCCCCCGGGCTTCAGTGGGACAGATGCTGTCCTCACCAGGTTCTGTGTCTCCTCAGTGCCTCAGGCCTGTCTCATTCTTGACCTTTTTATACTCTAAAATACATTTAAAAAACCCTACAATGATATTGCTTGAAATAAAAAAGTGTAATTGATGTCAGACTTTTGGAGATCCTTTCTTCCTCCGCTTGCTGAACTGATACCTGTAGCTTAAATGTCCTCCGAGGAGCCCAAACATTTGCATCCTAGCAGGACAGATTTCCACCTAAAGCCACATCTGCTGTCTGGACTGATCATTCCTGCCTGTCCTCTTCTCTCTCTGCCTCTACGGTGGACGCAGCAAACAGGAAAGGTGAGCGTGTCCTTGTTTTCCCTCTTTTCCCTGTCCTAACGTCCATCCACAGACGTCCACTTGGCTGACGCTGCAACACGCCCGCTTTGTGTCCATTTGTTGGCCCTATTCTTTATCCTTCCTCAATTTCTCACCCTCCAGTTTTCTCTTTAAACCTTCAAACTTCATTTGTGCTCCACCCTTCATTCATTCATCCATTCATTCATTCGTTCATTCATTCATTCATTCATTCGTTCATTCATTCATTCATCCATTCATTCATTCATTCATTCATCCATTCATTCATTCATCCATTCCTATCGCGGGATCCGAAGTGATTTACAGGACCTAAAAGTGTTTAGAAGAGCTTTCACAGGCTCTGTGGGCCTGGAGCTCTGAAGAAGGTTCCACGGAGGAGGCAGGGACCAGAGGACCTCAGGGGCCCCAAAGGTTCAAAATATGGACGTAGGTCAGGCTAATGAGAAGGCCCCGGGCCTGTAGGACATGGAGAACGGACAGAGGAAGCCTGAACTGGATCCTCTGAGTGGAAGTTCTGGTTTCGGGGGCCAGACCGCAGCCCTCAGCCCCTCCTGGTTGCTGGCATCAGGAAGACCTCAGCTTGGGGCTGCTGGACCAGCCTGATCCTCTGGTCCATCTGGAGCACCTCCTGCTTCAGCCGGGTCAAGCTGTGGTGCATCCTGGCCCAGCTCCAGCGGACATGCTGCTGTCCCTGTCCTTCCTCCCCTGGTTGATCTTCATCACTTCAGCACTGATCTCTGCCGGCTCCTGCTTCTTCTCCATCACTCTTGCGTTGGCCTGTTGGTGGCGCTCCTGTTCCTTGGGTCCGAATGCTGAGGTACTTCTGGATCAGAGGCTCCAGCGTTCTACTGATGTTCTAATGGTCATCATCATCATCATCATCATTAGCAGCAGCTGCTGGTCGGTTACCTTCTCCTCACCTTTGCTGAGCCAAAGCTCGTCTTCAACCTCCACTGTGGACTCTTGCTCTGGAGTTTCTGCTGAGTCTCCGAAGAGGAAGACCTTTCCAGAGCCTCGTCAGCCAGCCGCTCCAGCGCAAAGCAAACAGGCTCCCCAGAACCGGACCGGAGTTTGGAGGCAGGGAGATCCGCCCCGGCACCCAAAGCCCGGCGCTCCGCCAGGATGTTGGGTTGGTGGTGCTCCAGGGCGTCAGGGAGCGGCCGTCCTCTCGCGAGGAGGAGCTACACTCTCACGCTCTAAGATGGAAGATGCGTTGACACTTTAAAGATCAAAGAGGTGTTCTAACTTTCCAGATCAAAGAGGTGTTCTAACTTCTGAGGTGGTTTTCTGCTTCTAAAATCTGAAAAATTGGAGATATGAAAAGACTCTCCCAATGTGAATATCTGCATTTCTTCGCCTCTTCTTGGCTCCCCTTTTTTCCTAACTTGCCCTGACCTTGTTTGTGTTCTGCCCCTTCTGAAACTCTTCACTTTTTTAGGAATGAAACCCAGGGCCCAGAAAACAGTGAAGGATAAAAAGCTCATTTAAAAAGGAAATCATTTCTCTTCTGTAGCTCTTCTGTTTCCTTTAGCTCTTCCTCTTTGTGCCTTCGGCTCCAGCTGTTCTCGGTTTTTCAGTTTTTGGAATGCTTCTTTTTTTCCCTTCACCTCCTCCTGCCCCAGGCACGACTCGGTCAACTCCAGAGGACACATGGGTGGACAGGCCAGGGGTTCTGACCAGGTCCAGGATGTGTCCTCTCTCCTGAGTGGGAGCAGCGTGTCTTTTCAATCCAAACGTGTTTAAAAGATTAAAGAGAAACTGTTGAAACTGGATCTGTCTTTTTTTATTTGACCTCATTTCAACAGCAGCCATTTTTAAAAAAAAGAAGGGTCATCTTCAGTTTTCATTTTAAATGTTTTTTTTCTTTGTCTTCAAACCAAAGCTTGTCACATGTCTCATCAGCATCTTCTGTCGTCTCTAAGGAAACGAACATGTCCAGCCAAGGATGGTCACATGGTGGGGGTCAAAGACTCGCTGCTGGCCCCCTCCTCAGACCCCGTGGAGATGAGGAGGCTCAACTACCAGACACAAGGCATGGACACACACACACACACACACACACACACACACACACACACACACAGAACATCAACACAAATATAAACTGATTATATAACTGAATATGTAACACAGACTTTGGTTTGTTTAACATCTTAGCCAAGCATTAAACTGATTTTGGTATCTAAAATGAAGCAAAGCTGAGAATGAGCGTTCTAAAGTTGTACACAAAGAGTCCTGGTTCACGGGTTCCAGGACACCCAGCAACGGGGTCTTTAACTGGTTGGGGGCTCCTGGTGTTTGCTCCCAGGGTCCCCTTGTCCCAGCTCTCAAGTTTGGCTGAGATACCTCACCCCTTACTGTGTGTGTGTGTGTGTGTGTGTGTGTGTGTGTGTGTGTGTGTGTGTGTGTGTGTGTGCGTGCGTGCGTGCGTGCGTGTGTGTGTGTGTGTGTGTGCGTGTGTGTGTCTTCAGGGATGAGGGAACATCCTCCCATTGCGGTTTGTGACCTGGCAGACGACATAGACAGACTCAAAGCCAATGAGAATCTGCGCTTCTCTCAGGAGTTCGAGGTATGAGCTCAGATCAGCCGCTCACACATGCTTCTGGGACTGGGAACAAACATCCCAGTTAGAAGAAAAGCATGAACTCATCTCTGTTCACCTAAGGCCTCCCAGCCTCCCTCGCCCATGCCTTCAGGTGTGCACTGCTTGATTCTGCCTGGAAAGGTGAATTCAAGCCACCTGAGTGGTTCCTGGCTGAGGTGGATGCCGCAGACTGGGCTGTTGACCAATCCCTCCAGCTGTGGGAAACCACAAAACTGGGCCTAAATTAATGCCAGGCTTGGGACGGAACAGCTGCAAACATCCTTTAGGCTGTGAGGCGCCGCGCCTTAGCTGTGATACGGTTAGCGAACGCCATGGCCTGGGGGGAGGAGTCCCTCCATGAATCCCTGTCCTGTTACTGAGGTAACAGGGATAAGCTTTCCATCCCAGCAGAGGCCGTGGCTTCCAACCCTGTCAGTCTAGTCCGTCTACTTTATTACTACAACGAATGGTTTTAAAACAGCTGGTGATTCAAAGTTGGTGAAATGTGTAGCTAAAGATGTAGTATCTGCTAAAAATGTGACCTTCCTGCTTTTTGCCTCCGCGCCACGGCCACATCAGTGGGCGTGGTCATTCTGGGGGTCCTTTGTTTCAGGTGAGCTCCTGGTGGGTCTGGTAGCTCATGTAGGGGACTGGGCTGAGACCTGGGGCAGCTGGGGGGGTGCCAGGAGGTGCCAGGGGTCCTTTAGAGCACTGCCGAGGTACCTTTTGGCAGGGTACCCACCTCCCGAATGCCCCAGCCCCCTCCCCACGACCCCGAAAAGAGAAAAACCATTCAAGAAAAAAAAGGGTTGAATTTTTTTGCTAGAGATGTTTGTTGAAGGGTAAAAGGAAGTTTCTTTCTTTCTCTCTCTCCCCCTCTCACACACACACACAAACCCGTCATCATGGATCTCATGCGCTGCCTCTTGCTGTGCGTGTCAGTCCATTGATCCAGGGCAGCAGTTCACCTGGGAACACTCCAACCTGGAGATCAACAAGCCAAAGAACCGCTACGCAAATGTAATCGCCTACGACCACTCCAGGGTGATCCTCGCCGCCGTGGATGGTGAGTGACACGTGCACGGACACTGGTGCTGCTCCAGAGAAAAGAAGCTTCCACCCCCCCACTCTTGGAGCCCAGATTAGACCCAGGCGTTGGCGCCCACCATAGATGGGTGTTTTAGAACCACGGTTTCATCCTGACTGAACCTGTGTTCTCTGCTCCCAGTCCAATCTGAACTTGGCTCTGGGCCTCTTTCTCTCCCTTTGCCCTCCCCCAGGAATCCCTGGGAGTGACTACATCAACGCCAACTACGTGGACGGCTACAGGAAGCAGAACGCTTACATCGCCACGCAGGGACCCCTGCCGGAGACGCTGAGCGACTTCTGGAGGATGGTGTGGGAGCAGAGGACCTGCACCATCATCATGATGACCAGGCTGGAGGAGAAGTCACGGGTCAGTACAGAGCGAGGCAGTAAAGACCTTCCTGCTGCTCTTCTTGGCTACGTTTGAGTCACCCCTGGCATTCGCCTCTTTACCCAGACAGGATGGGTTCTGGTATCGTTTTGGAGCTGTTGGTGCTCTGATCACATGTATGAAATGTACACAAAGGAGTTTTCAGGGATCTGACTGTGGGTTTGGAACAGGTGAAGTGTGAGCAGTACTGGCCAGCTCGAGGAACTCACACGTACGGGATGATCCAGGTGACCCTGCTGGATACGGTGGAACTGGCCACATACACCATCCGCACCTTCGCCCTTTATAAGGTAAACAAGTATGGGAAAGAAGATAGCTCAGCTTAGGGAGCAAACAAAGAGGTGAAAAATGGCTAGAAACCTCTGAGAACAGCTTCCGGAACATGACGAGACCAGGGATTGTATGACGTGTGTTTATGAAGAGAAATCCAAATGTTCTCTATCGAGTGTTTTGGTTCAACATTACTTTTTGTTGTACCCAAAGAATGGCTCCAGTGAGAAGAGAGAGGTTCGCCAGTTCCAGTTGATGGCCTGGCCTGACCATGGAGTGCCTGAGTGTCCCACCCCGATCCTGGCCTTTCTGCGCCGCGTGAAGGCCTGTCACCCTCCAGACAGCGGCCCCATGGTGGTCCACTGCAGGTACAACGCCTCCAACTCCAGCACCAGAGGCCCTGTGAAGGAGCAGGGAAGTGCTTCTGTAAGGCAGAACAGCTTCTGCAGCCTCGGTGAAGGTCAGGTCCTAAACGCCCGTCTCCGAGGCCAAAACATGACTCGCCAATCAGAAAAAGCTGCCTCAGAACATGAGATGAAGGCCTGAACCCGTCTGCTCAGGAGCCCAAAGGGCAGCTTCCTTCTCAGGATGTCCTCATTCAGGGCTTGATCCTGGTCTGGTCCTCTGACACCGACTCCCTCACAGTCTCAGGGCGAGGGTGGTAAAAGGTCCTGATGCTGTGGTTGAATGACAGTCGCTGGCGTCAGAATACGTAGTTAAACTGCAGATAACGTCCCCCAGCGTCCCTCTGAGGGCTCAGGGGTTGGTCTGAGCTGGAGGTCCTGTTACCCTGAGCTCCTCTCACGCATCAGCATCTGAAGATGGTTTAACCCCAACCCTGATCCCACCAGCTCCACCATCCTCTCGTGAGCAGCAAGATCATTCCTGCAGGGATTCCAGTACTGGTACTGGTGCTGGTACTGGTTCTGGTGCTGGTGCTGGTGCTGGTACTGGTGCTGGTGCTGGTACTGGTTCTGGTGCTGGTGCTGGTGCTGCTACTGGTGCTGGTGCTGGTACTGGTTCTGGTGCTGGTGCTGGTACTGGTGCTGGTGCTGGTGCTGGTGCTGGTACTGGTTCTGGTGCTGCTACTGCTACTGGTGCTGCTACTGCTGCTGGTGCTGGTACTGGTTCTGGTGCTGGTGCTGGTGCTGGTGCTGGTACTGGTGCTGCTACTGGTGCTGGTGCTGTCGGACCTGACTGTGATTCACCGTGGCAGAAACTAAAGGGCAAACGTAGTGAGACCCAGGGAGCAATGGTTCCAGTTCCCGGTCTGAAAGCATAGAACACTGACGGAGAAAAAGAGTCTGGATACACTGAGAAGAGAGTATCGGTCAGTCGGTCGCCGTGGAGACCTGCACACCAGTCAGTGAGGCTGGAGAAGCCATGTAGGTCTGGTGAAACTCTCTCCTTCTGCGTGCCAGTGCTGGTGTGGGCCGGACCGGCTGCTTCATCGTGATCGACGCGATGCTGGAGCGGATGAAACACGAGAAGTCGGTGGACATTTACGGTCATGTGACCTGCATGCGCGCCCAGAGGAACTACATGGTGCAGACGGAGGAGCAGTACATCTTCATCCACGAGGCCCTCTCCGAGGCTGCAGCATGTGGCAACACAGAGGTTCCCGCCAGGAGCCTGTACGGCCACATCCAGAAGCTCAGCTTGATCCCTCCAGGAGAGACGGCCACGACCATAGAGCTGGAGTTCAAGGTGGGTTCCCTCCCTCCCTGTGCCTTTGAGCGGTCTGCAGAGGATCATCAGGTGGCAAAAAACAGCAAAAATGGGAAAACGGCTAGAAATCAAAAGAAAAGAGAAACATGAAGAACATTTCTTCTCTGTGGGGGCTTTAACACCAGCGTTCTCCTGTCTCTGCAGAAACTGGCCGGCTCCAAAGCTCATACCTCGAGGTTCATCAGTGCCAACCTGCCGTGCAACAAGTTTAAAAACCGCTTGGTGAACATCCTGCCCTTTGAGTCCAACCGTGTGAGTCTGCAGCCCATCAGAGGAGTGGAGGGATCCGACTACATCAACGCCAGCTTCATTGATGGCTACAGGTGAGCTCACAGAGGTCATTCCCAATGCAGAAAAGACACAAAGGGGGTTTTCTGCGGAGCGGAACAGCCGGACAAGCTGACATTCAGTCTCCCTTCTGAACAAGCTTTGATTGTGGCAGCATTAAAGACAAAGCGGCCATTTACTGCTACCTGCGCCGGACCTATGCTGCTATACCGCCACCTGTTGTCCGTGTGGAGTCGCTGCAGGCTGCCAGCACCGGCTGATCTGGCATCAGTTCACACAGCAGTGAGCCTCTTTGGATGGAAAAACCTTTAAAAAATCTTCAGGTTCAGGGGAATCCAGCTCAGTGTTGAAAACCATCTAAACTTTGAGTCTGACTAACCCTTGAATCAAAATAAAAACTCTTGAATATCGTTCAGGGAACATTGATAACAACTCTACACAAGTGTGCCATTATTTTTTTATGAGTGTTAATTGATAAAGAGTTCTTACCCTTGTGGTTTTAATGTGACTTTAGGCAGCAGAAAGCGTACATAGCCAGCCAGGGGCCGCTCGCCGAGACCACCGAGGACTTCTGGAGGATGCTGTGGGAGCACAACTCCACCATCATAGTCATGCTCACCAAACTCCGCGAGATGGGCCGGGTACAAGGCAGCCGCCCGTGATTGTTCCCGCTCATTCTGTCTGTGTTAAGTCTCTGACCCCACCCCGACCCCAGCCTGACCCCACCCTAACCCTGACCCTTTTTCTTGTCACAGATGGGTTAGGGTTAGGGTTAGGGCTGATAGACTGACGTACCTCCTCTGTGTCCTGTAGGAGAAGTGTCACCAGTACTGGCCTGCTGAGCGCTCTGCACGCTACCAGTACTTTGTGGTGGACCCCATGGCTGAATACAACATGCCTCAGTACATCCTGAGGGAGTTTAAGGTGACGGATGCCAGGGTAGGTCCTCCTTGGCCTGCTGTGGCTGTGGCTGGTGAGGGTTCAGATGGTGCTGACCGGGACTGTGGAGGATACAAACCTTTATTTGGTGGATCTGGAAGATCTGGACTCACATTCGTCTTTCAGTTTCAGCTGGACTCGTCAGGCTGAACCTCAACAGGAAGCATCTTTAGATATCAGGAAACACGCGGAGGAGGAGGAGCTGTGATAATAATGACTGTCTGTCTGTCTGTCTTTTTCAGGATGGTCAGTCGAGAACCATCCGCCAATTCCAGTTCACCGATTGGCCGGAACAAGGAGTGCCAAAAAGTGGGGAGGGTTTCATCGACTTTATTGGACAAGTCCATAAAACAAAGGAGCAGTTTGGACAAGATGGACCGATCGCGGTGCATTGCAGGTACCCCATGTTCATCTGTCTCATACAGGAGTGTGTGATTTGGCCCAAAGGGCCACGTTGGGTTTTGGATCTGACTAAACACAGGTGAAGCTTCAAATGATGTTTGGCCCCGCCTTCTGGAGAGGACATGTTAGTGAGCTATGTGAAGGGGGGTCTAAACCTCTTTAATGGCTCCTTATTGGTTGTTTCTGCCAGTGCTGGTGTCGGCCGGACCGGTGTCTTCATCGCTCTGAGCATCGCCTTGGAGAGGATGAGGTTCGAGGGCGTGGTCGACCTCTTCCAAACTGTCAAGACACTCCGAACTCAGAGGCCGGCCATGGTGCAGACAGAGGTAGGAGACGCTGCCGATGGGGTTAAAAGGTGCGCTCGCTGACTTTGGTCGTCCCTGTCCTTGTTTTTTAGGACCAGTACCAACTGTGCTACCGGTCTGCTCTGGAATACCTGGGAAGCTTTGATCACTATGCAACATAAACTCATCCCCGAGGGGTGTTCAGGTATCTCCTGAATCCCGCCCCCTCGGCTCCATCCTTCAGTGATGAGGAGGCGACCGAAGACGGCGGCAGGGACTGGGAGCTAACCAGTGCAGCGGCCGTGAAGAGCTGGTCCTGCGCTGGTGCTGCGACGCTGCTACCTGTCTCACATTGGAACAGGAGAAAAACTGAGCGTCGACACCAAGTCCTGCCTCGCTCACCAAGCATCACCCCTGATTTCTGCCTCCTCCGAACAGCAAAAAAACACTCGTCTTCTTTGGAGTAGTATCGGTGACCTATTACTATCCTGTTACAAATATTTAAAGTTTATTTTGGTTCTTTTTTTGGTGTCTCAAGTGATCTTTTTAACTCTCTTTGATTGGTGGTTGGGGTAATGCAGAGACTTTGCTCACAGCTGCTAACCATTATATTTTGGTCTGCAGATATTCTAACTTGTCTTAAAATGTTCTCAGGGGCACAACTGTAATGACGGTGGTTGTTATTCCCAGTGGGAAACAGGATGTAGCAATAAAGGTGGCTCTCACTAGACTCCTGGGGTGGGCGGCACGCTGCAGCCGACCTTCAGCTCATTTGTCAGCAATATGATAATGACGCAAATTTGAACTCGTTCTTTGCGTTTCACACACACACCAGAAGCACAAATGTGTTCTGTGAGTAGTTCAGTTCCTCCCTGCTTGCAGGCAACAAAGTGACCCTAACGTGGCTGAAAAGCCTGACGCCAGTCCACTGTATTGTCTGAAATATTCATCCCTAAATCCGTTGCTTTTACATTTGGTTTGGCGAGGCCGGGAAATCTCAGCGAATCTGCTGGATTTCACAGTCGTGTCGTGAAACAGCGAGACTGTGAGCTTCTGCTGAGAGAAAACGAGTCAGAATTATCGAGAAAAGATGAAGAAATATTGCATTTTTACTGACCTGCTGCAGTTTGTGCGTCTGTTTCCACCGTGATTTGTGCTAATTAATATGGAGAAATTTATGACCCCAAACGCTCCTCAGAAGTGATAAAGGAATGTTTAATAAAACACTGCTTTGATCTGTGTTGATGTGTGCACATTTCTTCCTGGCAGGTTGGAGCTCAGACACAAATACAGGGTTCCACTTCTCTAAAACTAGTCTGTGGTTGGTTTGTGTGTCTGCAGAGATTGCACGCAGGAGGCATCATGGGAACCAGGTCAGAATGGGTCATGACTCTTGCCTGTCTTTTATGATGAGGGCAATGCAACAATGTCCAGTTCTTTTCACACATTTCCTGATAAACTCTATTTTAATCTCCTCCACTTAAATTTTTATAACAGTGTGTACTGCAGGGTTTTCATACACAAATTAAAGCTGAGGTTTTAGTCACTGCATACTATGCATTTATTAGTATATTTTAGCATACATTGTGTAGCTTTAGTGCTCATGTTCATTTTGCCCAACGTCACTGTCAGAACATCAAGTGATGTGATGCACACAAGGTGACTGGCAGCACACAGGACGTGAAGATGGACCCCCAGCCGCAGCAGCTGCAAGCAAGAGCGTTGTCCATGTTCTGTGGAGGTCCTGAGGTTGATCTATGTATATGAACAGGGAGGGTGTAGGTCTAATTATGCTGTAATTGGTCTTTTATTTTCCTTGTCAATGAACCAGCTAAAAACGTGCATTGAACAGCTGGATGTTAATAAAGTTGAATAACTGAGACTTTTTAATGAAAGTTGTGCATTTCTTTTCCTTCCCAACGCCATCATTTGACCAAAAAAAGAGGCTGTGTTTTGGTCTTGTGCTGACTTTGGCTGCAGACAGGGGGCGTGGTCTGCCACAGAGGGCGTTCCGATGAGGCAAGCTCCGAGGCCCCGCCCACCGAGCTCCATGTAAACAAACACACACTGGGCATGCGTCACCGAAATAATGGACGACTGTCTTTTCTACCCGGGCTGATGAGCTCGATCTTTTTACTGTAGCAGCCGTGAGCAGAGAAAATAACAACCCTACAGCGTTTGGGCCTGTGTAAGTTAATGTCAGCCACTCGTGACTGAGTTTGTCGGAAAGTAGAAGCGACTGTGAGAAGTTTGTGCGGCAGAAACTGGCGGTGAGCTAGTTAGCGGAGGCAGCCCCGTCTGCTGTGGGTCCGATGCACTCTTAGCGGTATCTTGTCTTCCACTGTGGTCTTATCTAGTTGGCCAGGTCCTCTATCCCCACGTTTAAACGTCGTTTACTTGTAAATTGTAAATAGTTTGTTGTGTGTTACGCACTTTTAGCGCCGAAGTCGTAGAGTACGCTACCTTCTATTTAGCATGCTAGTTAGCGGACTAGCTAAATATCTTTTCGAAAAAAACAGAAAGGCTGCCAGAGATCGACTCTGTTACAGACGCGCTGCTGCTCCAATCAGAAGCGGCGCTGTTCCCTGCACTCCTAAATAGTTGTATTCTCTATTTAAGACTTTATCTCCCTCTTGCCACCGCGTTTGTTGCCTCTTTAGAAGCTTCCTTGGTGCCACGTAATTACCGTTAATTACTGCTGTTGCTGAACTCTGGCTGGACCAGGTCCGCTTGGTGGCTGGACCCGGAATATCTCCAGTCCTGTCCAGAAGAAGCATTTTATGGCAGGATCAGCTACCAAAAGTTACCACAGCAGTGGTCTTGTTGCCACTGTCAACAATTGTTCTCAATTAAAACACAAAGAGTTAAAGAAAATGCCAAAATTAAAGATTCTACAAGTCCACAAGCAGTGTTTAATAGCACTCATATGACTCTGGGTTACACATCAACCCAAGAATGTGAGAATCCATAGTTACCGTGTGTTATTAACTATTTTTATTCTGATCTAAACTCATCTTTTATAATGCCTCTGATATATATATATGTGTGTGTGTGTGTGTGTGTGTGTGCCTTTTGCCAAGACAGTCAGTGTTTTTAGCCTGGTAATGAGCTGTACATCAAACAGTACATCATCTTTTTGCTTAGGTTGACTGACCGTCGCCAAGATGACCACAGACACACCGTGTCCGAGTGTGGCCTCCAGGGTGATGACGTTCACGCCATCAAAAGAGGAGTTTAAGGACTTTAACCAGTACATCGCGTACATGGAGGCACAGGGAGCACACAGAGCCGGGATGGCGAGAGTAAGTGGGCGGGCCGGCACCGCGCGGCTGCCTTGTCCAATGACAGCAGACCACACCAGACGTTTGCACAGCAGCACTTCCTGCTGTTCAAAATGTCAGCTGAACAGTCGTTCACCTGGTCGGCCTGGATGGTTTTGAGCTGTCTGTGCTTTATTCAGCTGTGAATGTATAAAGGGGTTTGTTCTTGCGGTTCATCCGGTCGAGTGGCGTGTCTGCTGCCCTCAGCGTCTCCTCAGCTTCTCTCTTGCCTTACAGGTAATTCCGCCCAAAGGATGGAAACCCAGAAAAAGCTACGATGACATCGATGACCTGGTGATTCCTGCGCCCATTCAGCAGGTGGTCACAGGCCAGTCAGGACTGTTCACGCAGTACAACATTCAGAAGAAGCCGATGACTGTTAAAGAGTTCCGCAAAACCTCCAACATGGACAAGTCAGTGTTGGGGTCCACGTCGCTTGGCTCGCTGGTGCAGCAGGTGAAGCCTCTCTGGGGCTGATGCCATCTCCGCTCTTTGTAGGTTCTGCAACCCTCGATATGCTGACTTTGACGAGCTGGAGAGGAAGTTCTGGAAGAACCTGACATTCAATCCACCGCTCTATGGGGCTGATGTCAGCGGGACGCTCTACGATGCGGTGAGTAGTGACACGCCAAACGTAACCGCGCAACCGACGCGGCTGATCTTTGGGCCCCTCCACCCCACCGTAATGATGATCTAATGATCTCTCAGTGTCAGCAGACAATGGCAGTTATCTGATGAAAAAAAAAGGGAGAGCCACATCTGGCTCTTGATCTCGCGGGTCTCGTGCCGTTACATTGCTAAAGCGACTCAGAGGTGTAAGCTGGTGTGTTCAGGCTGATGTGATTCACATAGTTGTCAGATGTGATGATGAAGAGGTCCGATGACTGGCACTCACGGCATTGTTGTGGTCCTGTGTGACTGTTCTGCGGCCGTTAGGATGTGACTGAGTGGAATATCGGCCGTCTGAACACCATCCTGGACACGGTGGAGACCGAGAGCGGCATCAAGATCAAAGGGGTCAACACTCCTTACCTGTACTTCGGCATGTGGAAGAGCGCCTTTGCATGGCACACAGAGGACATGGACCTGTACAGCATCAACTTCCTGCATTTTGGAGAACCAAAGTCTTGGTACACACACACACACACAAGCACACACACACACACACACACAGAGGGACTCGGCAGGTTCATTAGGGAGCGCTGCAGATTTAAAAGCAGACAAACGTCTTAAACAATCAGCTGTAATTACAGCTTTCCAGAGCTTCTCAAGCCCAGTGATGTTCGCTGGCCCACCTTTTGGTTCATCCGTCCTGTCCAGATGGACCTAGGTGCAGACAGGATCAGGGTCTGGACGGCTCTGCTGCGAGACAGATTTGCTCTGTCAGAACAGTCTGCGATGACTGGGATTGTTTGATTAGTGGTTTGGTTTTCTGGAGGGACGCGTCACATCTGACAGGAGCGAGGAAAAATCAGTCACCGGAACAAAGAGAGATAAACAGAAAACAACAGCAGCAGCAAAGGAACAAAGACAGCGAGGTCAAATGTAAGAAGGAGAAGAATGAGGGGAATAAATATCAAAAGATCGCCGATAAGAGGGGAATTTACAGCAGCGGCAGAAGGAGTGCAACTGTAAAACTCCTCATACAGGCTTCAGTCTGGGGCTGCGTTCTTACCCACCACCCTTTTGTTCCCGCCTTCTGTAGGTACATTGTCCCGCCAGAACACGGAAAAAGGCTGGAACGACTTGCCAAGGGTAGGACCACTTCTGCTTTTCGCTGACGGTGGTGATAAACCACTTGACTGAAGAGGGGCTAACGTCCCCTCAGTGTACGAGCACCATCTTGTCTGAAAGTGCCCACCCACACACTAGCTACCGCCGTATTTCACCCACCTGAGGTGCTGGTGTCGTGGTGGTGCTCCCTTCGTGACCATGCGGGGTCCTTGCAGGTTTCTTTCCAGGAAATGCACAAAGCTGTGAAGCCTTCCTGCGTCACAAGATGACTTTAATTTCACCTTCCATCCTGAAAAAGTACAGCATACCATTTGAAAAGGTACTTTGTTCCAGCCTGTAATTGATATATTTTATATTTTTGCACGTTTTGTGTGCGTGCCTGGTCTTTCCGTGCTAGTGGTTGAAGCACGATGCACAGGGGACGGAGGCCCGTGGGCCTTTTGACTCGGGGCCGCTCCTTTCTCTCCAGGTGACGCAGGAGGCGGGCCAGTTCATTGTCACCTTCCCGTTCGGCTACCATGCTGGTTTCAACCACGGATTCAACTGTGCTGAGTCCACCAACTTTGCCACTCAGAGATGGATCGATTACGGCAAACAGGCCACACTGGTGCGCTCACACGCCCTCGTCAGCCGCCTCATTATGGGCTTTTTTGCCAGTTAAAATGGATATTTTGTGCGTGATTTCCTTTCAGTGTTCATGCCGACAAGACATGGTGAAGATTTCTATGGACGTGTTTGTGCACAAGTACCAGCCTGAGCGCTACAAGCTGTGGAAAGCTGGCAAGGACAACGCCACCATCGACCACTCCAAACCCACGCCGGAGGCCGCCAGATTTCTGACAGAGAGCAAAAGTGAGCCGTCAAAGGGTCCTGCTGAAGATGCATCTGAAGTCACTGGTTCCGCCCGGGAGGAGAAAAGGTCTGCGCTTCTCCATCACATCCCTGCGTCCCCGATGAACGAACTGGCCTGTGAGTGCCGTCGTTGTCCGTAGCCGTGTTTTCATCCACGTCCTTCCTGTTTTAGTTCAAAAACTTCCACGGGGACAAAACGCCAGCTAGAAGCAATCAAAGCGTGTGAGGATGTCAAACTGGAGCCGATGGTGAACAGCAGCTCAGAGATGGAGCCAAAAAGGGCCAAGATAAGCGCCCAGGGGTCTCCCCCTCAACCTCCGGGGGGCGCGGACAGAGGTACTTCTGGTGTGGCCTCCAAACGCCTTCAGGGTACAGCTGATTTATCTCCTTGGGCTTGTTGTTCCCTTCCTCAGAGCCAGGGAACGTCCTGCCAGAACCCAAGAAAGAAAAACCCGCCAAGCTGGAGACTAAAGCGCAGCTCAAGGCAAGTTTGAGAAAAACCTCAAACAGTTTCTCAAAAAAGGACAAGAGCAGCGCGGCGCCTGCTTGTGAGCCCTCCGAGGAGGTGAGCAGCCCAGACAGGTGCCAGCCAGCCAGCCGCTGCAGCCACGAGCACAAGCTTTTCCAGAGGACTCTGAGTCCTGCAGATGTCCTGCATGTCCACAGCTATGCCAAAGGGGACTACGGAGAAGGAGAGCTCCAGTCCAAGGAGGAGAAGAGCGAGAGCAGTGAGATCAAGGCGGAGAGGGACAAACGTCTGGGCAGATCGGTGAGTGCATGCGCACGAGTCGGCCCGGTCGGCAGGGGCCGGGCACTCACCCGGGCTGCCTTCCTCCAGCAGGTGGCCGAGGCGCTCACAGATCAGGAACCAGAGGGGGACCTGGGCCAACTGCCAGGCCATCATCCGCTCATCAAGGATGGCATGAGCGATGAAGGTGTGTGCCTGCTTTGTTAGCGCCAGTGTCCCGACAGCACAAATGGGTCTGGAGAACAGCCCGCCCAGTGGTCGTTCCTGTGTGGTTCAAACCACCGCCGCAAGGCCGCAAAC
The DNA here is from genome assembly GCA_000180735.1 of Tetraodon nigroviridis. Taxonomy (NCBI): domain Eukaryota; kingdom Metazoa; phylum Chordata; class Actinopteri; order Tetraodontiformes; family Tetraodontidae; genus Tetraodon; species Tetraodon nigroviridis. The sequence continues at coordinate 20,460 of CAAE01010218.1, read as the reverse complement.
GCGCGTACTGCTCATCACAAACATGGCTGCCTGTGTGGGTGGAGTGATCATGTGTCTGGTGTGTGGCAGAGACTCCACAGGAGCCGTCCATAGCCGAGGAGGGCTGTCTGGAGGGGGAGGGCTGGGCCAAACCTCTGGCTCACCTGTGGCAGGACAAACCTGCCAACCTGAAGAAGGAGAGGGAGTACAACCAGCGCATGTGCTCCAAGCCCCCCTACTGTTCCATCTGCACGCTCTTCCACACACACCAGCAGGTAGAAACTAGCTCAGCTGCTCGGGAACAACGGTGTTCGAAAGTCCCCGGTTGTGCAGAAGCTTGTTGCTCCGAGCTGATCCATGTTTGCTGCTCTGCCCTGCTGCCAGACCAAATGTAGGAACAGCATGGAGAGTCCCGTCATCATGGCTGGAGGTGGGATGCGGACCAAACCACTCATCCCAGAGATGTGCTTCGCCACCACCACCGAGGAAGACTCTGAATCTGAGAAGCCACCTGCCACCCCTTACCTGGAGGAAGATGGAACCAGCCTCCTCGTCAGCTGCTCCAACTGCAGCATCCGCGTCCACACCAGTCAGTGCCCAGTCAGACTCCGGCAGGCGCGATCTGTGGATTCTCGGGGACGGCCGAGGCCGTCGCTGCGCACCACCACCCTCCCTCATCTGTGTGGCTGTGTTTCAGGCTGTTACGGCGTGGACCCAGCCACCGTCAGCAAGGACTGGAAGTGTGCGCGCTGCAAGGCTAACGCCATGACCGAGGTCAGTGCCCACCACTGGAACCAGTGTCTGGGCGGGAATCTGTTTGCTCGACCGGACAAAGGCTTCATCCTTTTTCTTCTGCAGAATTGCTGCTTATGTTCCCTGAGAGGCGGAGCCTTGCAGAAAGCCAACAACAACAAGTAAGCATTTCCTGGGCTCTGGACCCACCACAGGCCTCTGCTCGGTTAACGTAGCGGTGTCTGCGCCCTGACTGAATCTGCACATGTCCGTGTCTGTAAATGCAGGCCAGTACATGTGACAGTTTGGCCAAGCAGTGAAGCAGTCGTTTTTGTGCTGTGTCTTCTGCAGGTGGGTCCACGTGCTGTGTGCAGTGGCCGTGTTGGAGGCACGTTTTGTCAATATCACTGAAAGAAGTCCTGTGGATTTAAGTGGAATTCCTCTGCAGAGATTTAAACTGGTACGTTGAGTGAAAATGTAAGAAACAGCCATCTGCTTCTTACATTGTGTTGTTTGTTTCAAGCTAGCCGGTGCACACTGGAGAGTGGTTGTGGGCCATGATGCTGGTGCATCCTTTAGGTTTGCTTCTGAACAAAAAGGGGCAGAAACGTATAACGCATAAACGACAGGTGGGATGGGAGGGAGGACAGGTGGGTTTGTAAAAATAAGGCTTGGTTCGGCACAGTTGGTATTAGCATTCTGAGGTATTAGCATAGCCGGTGTAACCAGCTAGCCATCTAATGTGTCATACTGAAGAGGGCGCTAGAGAGCTGTGGGCTTTAGTCATGTCAGTCTCCTAAGAAGAAGCTCCTGGCGCCAGACTGACTGACTGACTGTTCTCTCTCTGCTCCTCTCTTTTTGTCTCCTCCAGAAGTGTTACTATTGTAAGAAGCGGATGAAGAAGGCGTCCGGCTGCTGTGTGCAGTGCTCTCATGGCCGCTGTCCCACTGCCTACCACCCCACCTGTGCCCAGGCTGCAGGGGTGCTCATGCAGCCTGATGAATGGCCGTTTGTTGTCCACGTGACCTGCTGTCGACACAAAAGTCCCGCGCAGATCGAGGTGAGTCTCCGCTGTCAACAGCCTGTCACGTGTCTGTGTCTGTCCAGCGTCGTCCAGTCTGGGGGACAAGGACGCTTGAGGGGAAGATTCAGAGGTGGCTGAGGAGATGTGATGTCTCCTGACAGCGAAACAAGGCAGCCATGAACGAGCTGGTGGTGGGCCAGAAGGTGATCTGCAAACACAAGAACGGCCGCTACTACCAGTGTGACGTGGTGCAGCTGTCCAAGGAGACCTTTTATGAAGTCAACTTTGATGACGGCTCCTTCAGCGACAACCTCTTCCCCGAGGACATCGTGGTATTTGCACACCCTCTCCCGGTGGTCTAGTTGCTGTGACTGGGACTGAAACCAGTGCTTCCGATCTGTGTGTTAGAGTCGCGACTGCGCCCAGCTGGGACCCCCCCCTCAGGGCGAAGTGGTGCAGGTACGATGGACGGATGGTCTGGTCTACGGGGCCAAATTTGTGGCAGCTCGTGCAGTCCACATGTACCTGGTAAGACCGGCAGCCTGGGCCTTAGACGTTAGCCTCTGCTAAGCTAATGAAGAAACGACCGGGGAAAACCGGCTCCAGCCGTTAGAGTTGTTGATTGATTGTGACAGTGAACAGGATGTCAGTGGAGTACCCATAAAAAGACACCAGAGGACAGGATTGAAGCATGCGTTCTCTCAAACCAAACGAGCGCGTGAACCTGGAGCAAGCGCTAGCAGCATTGAGACGCTTGTTGTGCCGGGTCACCAGGTTGGTTTGGTCCACTCCTCCTCTCGGGAACACTCTCATCTTCATCTTCAGTCTTCTAGCTGAGGAAAGGAGGTTTTCATCTAGACTTTACAGCACGTGGCTGCGTCCTTCCACACCTCCTCTGGGTCCTGTCGATGTCCTCCAGCAGGCTTCAGGCAGGCCTCTTCTTGGGCCTTCCAGAGCCGCCCTGCCAGACCTCAGCCCCCTGCAGGCTGGCGTGTTGGCCACTGTTAAGGACGCTCCCCCAGGGTCTCCTGGGCATCCTCCTGGAGCTCCAGACCCGGAGCGGCTGAGGTTCCTTTGGCCTGCCTTCCCCTCTTGAACAATGGCGCCAGTGGTTCTCCAGCCAGGCCCGTTGAGGATGGTTTCGAGCACCAGGCTGAGTTGTTGGGGATCAAATACTTGTTTCAGACAATAACTGACTAAACTAGCGTGGAATTGGAGACTGCTCTCTCCAGTATGAGTGAGCGACTCCCACATTTGGCAGGGGAGCTGATAATAATCCCCCAGTGGAGCTCGGGGTCCTTGTGGGCCCAGCAGCCCAGACCAGGCACATTCGCCTCCTGACTTTGCATGTTTGTGGACTGCAGGTGGAGTTTGAAGATGGCTCCCAGCTGACAGCCAAGAGGGACGACGTGTACACTCTGGATGAAGAACTTCCCAAGAGAGTCAAATCCAGACTGGTAAGAAGCCCGACGGCTCCGCCGCCTGTAGGTGTGGCGCGCCGGACTGGTCATGTGATCTGACCCTCCGTCTCTGCAGTCCAAGGCCTCAGACATGAGGTTTGACGGCATCTTTGAGGAGAAGGAGATCATCCAGGACTCCAAGAGGCAGAGAGTAATCAACTCGCGCTACAGGGGGGACTACATCGAGCCTGTGATCTACAGAGCCATCATGGAGTGACGCTGCCTGCTCACTCACACACCAGCAGCACTGAAGGACTGAACCGCCTCCACTGTTCCCTAGCCCATCGGCTAAGCCCCGAGAGTGTAGCTCCACATGACTTCCTGCAGCCCCCATCACGGGGAGCCCTTGTCTTCTCTCTTTGTGTTCTTTCTACTTCTCCCTCGTCCACCTTTGTCTTTGGCTTCTCCTGTTTTGTTGGCGTGGTCAGACTGGCCGGACGTGTGCTTGTCCCCAGACGTCCACGCGGCGGCGGTGAAAGGCAGAGGAGAGGCAAGTTTAACCCACCGTACTAACAAAACACGTGCTTTCACACGCGGCTGGGCGGCAGCTGTAACCTCCGTCAGTGCCTCCGGGACACACCCAGAAGCCCACAGGACAGCTGAGTGGAGACTCCTGCCTCCCACTCCTCACACTCGCCTCACTAGGTCAGACGATGAGCGCCGTCTCCTCTTTGCAGTCCCAGGTTTTTGACTGGATACAGCGGAAGGACGCAGCCGCTCCGGGGGGTGAACAGGTCAGGCTTATCGGCTGACCTTTCATCCTGCAAACCCGCTCTTAGAAATATAACCTGCAAGTAACGAAAACCACAAGAGCTTAGGGGGGACAAGGGAGAACTCGACCTTCAGACGTTCTATAACAACATAAATGCTAATTTAAGTCCTTTTCACCTCAGCTGTTCTATTTTCTACTCTTTTGGTAGACGTCAATGTTTATTTTTTTATTTTATCCCAGTCGTGACTCTGAGCGTGCCCAAAGCTTGTAATAACTTTAGTTTATAAAGGAGTTTGGACCCTTGTTACACAACCGAGGATTCTGCATATTTTGAAAGATGAGAAGTTTCTAATCCTTTTAATACCACTAAACGGAAGAGCTAATAAAGCCATGCTGCGGCAGAAGAAACAGGTGAGGAGACTCGGTACGTTCTTCTAGAACCTCCGCCTTTCACAAGTTTTTTGTTGACCTGGAATCCAGAAATGGATCGTCGTCTTTAAAGATGACCTTTATTCTCATTTCCAACTTTCCAAGCTGGACAATCAAAGTTCCCCTTTAAAAGCCTTTAGGGGTCCGGCGGTGCCAGGAGCACCGTCTCCTTTTCTGGGCGGAGTGAAAGTGGTTGGCGAGGACGGCTGGTGTGTCCAGCTGGAAGCTCCTGACACCGGAACTGTTCTGACTCCGCCCTCCAGCCTGGACCCCGGCAGAGCTTCCCCCGCGCGACCTTGCACACCTGATCCGACCTTGCTGACCTGCCTGGACAGGGTCCCCTCTCAGACATGTCCCGGTGCTGAGGGTGCTCCTGTCCCCGCTTCAGCCGTGTCCACGGGTCCATGTGAGGAGCGTGGTCAGAAGGTGTATGGACCGCCGTACACGGGCTCTTTTCTAGCGTCCTGTTTTGTAAAACCTGTTTAACGTGTATTTTCACACGCGCCACCTTTACGTCTCCTGTGCAGTGCAAATGTCCTGTGTTCCTCCTGAAGACGTTGGTCCAGATGACGTCTCCCTGTGAGCGCTGACTGGCATCAGATGTTCAGAGCTTCTGTAAACGCTGGGTGGCAGTAAAGGAATCTGCTCTTACTTCTGCTTCTTTCATCCGGTGCTGTCCTAGAGCAACAGCTGAGGCCGAGGACGCCGGCGCCGACGCATCCGGCCTGAATCTGCATCAAGGTTTTATTGAGCCAGGCTTTTCTGACCATGGTCTTAGTTCGGTGACCTAATGTTATCAGAGCTTTAGCTGAGGAGCCGCGTTCTCCTCGGCTGGAGCTGTGCTCTGGAGTGCTCTGGAGCAGGCCGCTCTCGGTACCTGAGCGTCTCCTCAGGACCTTCAGAAAAAGCTCAGGCTGGTTCTGGAAGAGTCCAGGCGGTGGCGCTGGAGAGTAGGCGTGGCGCTCCGGAGCCGCCACTCAAGCCCTGAGAGCCTCCGCGTTGCTGTGGCTGCACAGCTGGTGGTCCCAGTGCAGGACGGAGCCCAGACCAGTACACTTACTGGTCTGATGGGCGAGTGGAGGCGGAGCATCAAGGTAACCTATTAACACGTGACTCAACCTGCCGGTCCAAGGCGCCCAGCATGAGCTGATGAAGGCTGCTCCGAGGGCCCCAGGGGCCGGTGGTGAGCGGAATCTCAAGGCCTTCAAGGACGTGCACGTGCCATCTCCACCTCAGGGATGGCGGTGGCTGGTGGTCGTTGACGCCGCCTGTTGTCATGTCCCAGGTCCTGAAGGTGTCCCTGACGCGGTGCATTCCCAGGAACTCCAGCTCGGGGGTCCTTGGACTGGCTCCCAGTCGGGCAACCCTTTCCTGGGAAGTCCTGGAGTGGCCTCCTCGCTCACCAGTTTGAAATCCCATTAAAAAGACAGAAACCATCAAAGGTCACTGAGCCGGAGGCTTCTGCACCCGAGGAGCAAGCACCCGATTCAGGGGAGAGGAGGAGGTTCGACCTGTGTGTGTGTGTGTGTGTGTGTGTGTGTAGTTATTACCATCAGCACCTTGACCTCCAGGCCACGGCTGCAGTCTACAGAGCTGCACCAGTTATTTTAGCGCAGACGGTCCTGAAAACACCAGTTTACTGAGACGGCGGTAAACCAGGTCCTCGCTCACGCCGGCGTGCACGCTGTTCGGATGTGTGTTTGGCTTCTGATGACAGCCGCAGGCCTCATGAGCCTCCAGTCTGCTGTGGGAAATATGAGGGTTGTTCCCAGGAACAGCTTCTCTTGAAGCTGCTGCTGGAACCGTTTGGAACCGTTTGGAACCGACGTCTGTGGGGAGACGTGGACCTCTCTTTCCAGTGGGATTGTGACTGTTGATTGACCCGCTAGCAGCAGCCTGCAGCGGTGTGGACGTCGCTTCCTGTGACTATTCCCAGGCTGCTGGCACCACTGATGCTCTGTCACGTGGACGTGGACTTCGCTGGCTACCTGATCCCCCCGCTGCTGCGTCCTCCCCGTGCTGCCGGCTTGGGTTTCCTGCAGCTGAACGCTTTCTGTCGGACAGGGCTAGCATTAGCGAGACGTTTGCACCCTACCAAGATTCTACCTTCTGCTACCAAGCTAATAGCCGCTGTGCTTGTTGTTTGGTCCCCGGAGCCTCGGCGTCCAGCCCAGCTGAGTGGCCCCAGTCACATGTATCCCAGTAACTGCTCAGAAAGGCCATCAGTGCCTCTGTGCTCTGGGTAATTAGCCTAATGGCCGCGGGTACACTGATACGGGGGCTTCCTCCTCTGCCGGTCTTTGTTTGCTCCACTTGTTTTTCATCAGCGTTTTAATGGTGTTGACTCCAGTTGAGGCTGTTGCTGCTGCCGGCCTGTTTCAACACCGCCAGTTTCCACTCACGCTCACCCACGTCTGTCCGGCTGATTTCTACCTGAGGACATTGAACGCCACACGACGCTGAAGGACGACTCACAGGCTGTGTTTGGTGTGGGAAAGGAGGAAGAGGCCATGTCTGTCCTCCACCACCAGCTTCCAGACCACGCCTGAAGGACTCAGAAGCAGTGACTGAGGGTGGACTGCTCTCCACCGACGCTGCTGGACAGGAAGAGCAGCAGTTGTCCTCCAGAAAAAGAGTCTCCTTGACCTGGACGTGTCCTCAGGCTGGGATGGGGTGGGGGTGTCGCTGGCTGCAGGCACACACACACAGACAGAGGCTGTTCTATGTTGGTGGCCCAGAGACCAGCAGGACGGTTGGGACAACGTCCACAGAGCAGCTGTGATGGACACCTCAGCTCCGGTTACGTTTGTCTCTTCAGGCCTGGAAACTGATCCAGAGCAACGACCCCAGACCCACACAGGAGCTGTGTGTGCGTGTGTGTGTGTGTGTGTGTGTGTGTGTGTGTGTGTGTGTGTGTGTGTGTGTGTGTGTGGAGGAGCTGTTCTCTCTCTGGCTCCTCCCACCTGGGTGTTTGGGGGGCCCAAGGTTGTGGGTGGCTCCTCCGCAGCCCTGTCAGCTGCTGCCTCCTGGCCCCCCAACCACCCCCGTCAGGGCTGGCCCTCACTGACCTGGAGCCAGGCTGCTGCAGCAGGCAGCCTAGTGACGCCCCGCCCTGATGGGGTTATGTGCTGAACCTTGGAGATGGACCACACGTCCATCAGGAGTTACTTTAAACTGAGGAGCCACGAACGACCAGTTAGCAGGAGGTTAAGCCCCTGCTTCTCCTCGGGGCCCTGCTCCTCCTCGGGCCCCTGCTCCTCCTCGGGGCCCTGCTCCTCCTCGGGGCCCTGCTTGTCCTCGGGGCCCCTGCTCCTCCTCGGGCCCCTGCTCCTCCTCGGGGCCCCGGCTTGTCCTCAGGGTTGTGTTGCAGCCTTGAGGAGCACCTGCTAACGTGCGCGGGTGCTCCAGGTCTTCTTCTGTGGCCCAGAGCAGATCTTCCAGGTCCAGGAGGCCCCTGCTCTCCAACCACGTGATCGGGTCCCCGCGCCCACACTCACGCGCTCACGCTGTGTCTGTGAGTCAGCTGTGCGCACTGAGCCAGTGTGGCGGTGGGCACCTCGCGCGCGCGCCGGTCGTGCGCTGTGCGCGTCTCCGCCGCTCCGGGTCTCCGCGCAGCCACGAGGAGCTCGGAGATGCGGCCGCAGAGCTGCAGACCCGCGCGCTCCGGAAGTCCCCGTGCGCGGACCCCCGCAGCGGCCAGCGCCCGCGCACCGCCACGGCCACGGCCACGGGCACGGGCACGGGCACGGCCAATGGCCGGGAAGCCGAGCAGACGCAGCACAGGTAGGCAGCCGGACCCGCAGGTAACAGCCGGGGGGGGGGGAGAACAGAGAGGCTGGAGAACAGAGAGGCTGGAGAACAGAGGCTGGAGAACAGAGGCTGGAGAACAGAGGCTGGAGAACAGAGAGGCTGGAGAACAGAGGCTGGAGAACAGAGAGGCTGGAGAACAGAGGCTGGAGAACAGAGAGGCTGGAGAACAGAGACTGGAGAACAGAGGCTGGAGAACAGAGAGGCTGGAGAACAGAGAGGCTGGAGAACAGAGAGGCTGGAGAACAGAGGCTGGAGAACAGAGGCTGGAGAACAGAGAGGCTGGAGAACAGAGAGGCTGGAGAACAGAGGCTGGAGAACAGAGAGGCTGGAGAACAGAGAGGCTGGACGCACTCCCGCACTCCGGCACAAAGTGACTATCACGAACAAAGGCTCGGCTCCCCCAGCACCGAGTCACCTCCCGGGGTTTGTGCTAAAGCCACTGGGCAGAAAAAATGGCAACGCTGGAGACTGAGCCAGCCTCCGTGGAGTGAAATGTTCGCTCAGCACTCATATGACCTGGTTCGGCTGTCGGGCCTT
>CAAE01010218.1:0-11236 GCA_000180735.1 Tetraodon nigroviridis | reverse complement strand
CAGAGGCTGGAGAACAGAGAGGCTGGAGAACAGAGAGGCTGGAGAACAGAGGCTGGAGAACAGAGAGGCTGGAGAACAGAGAGGCTGGAGAACAGAGGCTGGAGAACAGAGAGGCTGGAGAACAGAGGCTGGAGAACAGAGAGGCTGGAGAACAGAGAGGCTGGAGAACAGAGGCTGGAGAACAGAGGCTGGAGAACAGAGAGGCTGGAGAACAGAGAGGCTGGAGAACAGAGGCTGGAGAACAGAGAGGCTGGAGAACAGAGGCTGGAGAACAGAGAGGCTGGAGAACAGAGGCTGGAGAACAGAGGCTGGAGAACAGAGAGGCTGGAGAACAGAGGCTGGAGAACAGAGGCTGGAGAACAGAGGCTGGAGAACACAGGCTGGAGAACAGAGGCTGGAGAACAGAGAGGCTGGAGAACAGAGAGGCTGGAGAACAGAGAGGCTGGAGAACAGAGGCTGGAGAACAGAGGCTGGAGAACAGAGAGGCTGGAGAACAGAGAGGCTGGAGAACAGAGAGGCTGGAGAACAGAGGCTGGAGAACAGAGAGGCTGGAGAACAGAGGCTGGAGAACAGAGGCTGGAGAACAGAGAGGCTGGAGAACAGAGAGGCTGGAGAACAGAGGCTGGAGAACAGAGGCTGGAGAACAGAGGCTGCAGCTCCATCCATGAAGTCTGGGAACTGACTCGTTTGCAAGGTCCTAATTCGGCGCTCTGCTCACTTTACACACACTTAAACACTTTTTAGTGTTTAAACGGGGAAAGTTTGTTGTTTGGAGGGTTAGGGTCAGGGTCAGGGTCAGGGTCAGGGTCAGGGTCAGGGTCAGGCTCAGGGTCAGGCTCAGGGTCAGGGTCAGGGTCAGGGTCAGGGTCAGGGTCAGGGCCAGGGTCAGGGTCAGGGTCAGGGTCAGGGTTAGGGTTACCCTAACCCTGACCCTGACCCTAACCCTGACCCTGGAGGCAGGGTCAGGGTTAGGGTCAGGCTCAGGGTCAGGCTCAGGGTCAGGGTCAGGGTCAGGGTCAGGCTCAGGGTCAGGGTCAGGGTCAGGGCCAGGGTCAGGGTCAGGGTCAGGGTCAGGGTCAGGGCCAGGGCCAGGGTCAGGCTCAGGCTCAGGGCCAGGGTCAGGGTCAGGGTCAGGCTCAGGGTCAGGCTCACGGTCAGGGTCAGGGTCAGGGTCAGGGTCAAGGCCAGGGTCAGGGGACATTAAGAAATACCACCCCCACACCATGCCCGCTTTATATTACAACGTAACTAAAAAAAAAAATAAAAAAAAAAAAAAAAAAAGGGAGAGGGAGAGGAAGAGGAAGAGGGAGAGAAGGTGGAAGGGAAGAAGAGAAGCAGAAGAGAAGGTGAGAAGCCGGACCCGAAGGTAACAGCAGGGGGGGGGAGAACAGAGAGGCTGGAGAACAGAGAGGCTGGAGAACAGAGAGGCTGGAGAACAGAGAGGCTGGAGAACAGAGGCTGGAGAACAGAGACTGGAGAACAGAGGCTGGAGAACAGAGACTGGAGAACAGAGGCTGGAGAACAGAGAGGCTGGAGAACAGAGGCTGGAGAACAGAGAGGCTGGAGAACAGAGAGGCTGGAGAACAGAGAGGCTGGAGAACAGAGAGGCTGGAGAACAGAGGCTGGAGAACAGAGGCTGGAGAACAGAGGCTGGAGAACAGAGGCTGGAGAACAGAGAGGCTGGAGAACAGAGGCTGGAGAACAGAGGCTGGAGAACAGAGAGGCTGGAGAACAGAGGCTGGAGAACAGAGAGGCTGGAGAACAGAGAGGCTGGAGAACAGAGGCTGGAGAACAGAGGCTGGAGAACAGAGAGGCTGGAGAACAGAGAGGCTGGAGAACAGAGAGGCTGGAGAACAGAGGCTGGAGAACAGAGGCTGGAGAACAGAGAGGCTGGAGAACAGAGAGGCTGGAGAACAGAGAGGCTGGAGAACAGAGGCTGGAGAACAGAGAGGCTGGAGAACAGAGGCTGCAGCTCCATCCATGAAGTCTGGGAACTGACTCGTTTGCAAGGTCCTAATTCGGCGCTCTGCTCACTTTACACACACTTAAACACTTTTTAGTGTTTAAACGGGGAAAGTTTGTTGTTTGGAGGCAGGGCCAGGGTCAGGGCCAGGGTCAGGGTCAGGGCCAGGGTCAGGGTCAGGGCCAGGGTCAGGGTCAGGGCCAGGGTCAGGGCCAGGGTCAGGGTCAGGGCCAGGGTTAGGGTCAGGGTCAGGGTCAGGGTCAGGGCCAGGGTCAGGGTCAGGGCCAGGGTCAGGGTCAGGGTCAGGGCCAGGGTCAGGGTCAGGGTCAGGGTCAGGGCCAGGGTCAGGGTCAGGGTCAGGGTCAGGCTCAGGCTCAGGGTCAGGGTAAGGGTCAGGGCCAGGGTCAGGCTCAGGGTCAGGGTCAGGGTCAGGGTCAGGGTCAGGGTAACCCTAACCCTGACCCTGACCCTGAGCCTGGAGGCAGGCGGAGGAAGCAGCTGGAGGTGGCTCTTGCTCACAAACCTGCTCGAGGGTCTTTAAGGTCTCGGTGAAGGTTAACAAGTGGGCTCTTGGACGGTCCAGACTGGACACACGAAGGGCCGGGCCGGAGGGGCCCCTCGGCCCAAGGTCGCCCGGCTGGACCTGGACCTGGACCTGGACCTGGACCTGGACCTGGACCGTGGTGGCCTCAGTAGGTCCAGCCGATGGACTGAAGGCTCCATCTGAAGCTGCTTTACAAGCGATAGAGACAGCTTCACAAACGGACCCAGATGGTCCTCCTGCCTTCTTCCACCTGGACCTAAAGAGGGATTTTAGTTTTTGTTACATTATTGGGTCAGAACTTTGTCAGAACTATTGGTATTTCCTACGTGACGTCAAGATTCCGAGTGCAGAGGTCTGAAACTGTGGCTGGATGAAAATGTGGTTCAACCTCAGTATTTATCCACTTTAGTCACGTTTACGTCATCTGTGTCATTTACAGAATTTAATTCATTTACTTCTCATTGTTTGTTTTTCCACTAAATCTGTAAATAATCACAAAGAACCACAAACTGGAATCTGATCTGGGCTGGCGCACGCGCAGCGGTCGCTGAAGTCTGCTTTGGCTTGCAGAAGGACGCCTGTGGTGGAGACGGGAGGCCCAGCAGCCGCTGAGCAGGTGGAAGGTGAGCACGGACACGCCCCCCCGCCGACAGCTGCTTCCTGGCAGGAAGAGGGCGCATGCACCCGAGCACCTTCTCCCTCCTTCCTGAGGGCCCCGAGGCAAACGTGCTTGTTTGGGCCCCACGCCTTCCTGCAGCTGTGGACCCAAAAGCAGGTTCCCTCTGGAAGCAGCAACGTTCCCAGCGTATTTCCTGCTGAACAGGAAGGAATGCCCCTGGCCTTAGCTGTTGAATAATTCACCTTACCTGTGTGGGGGTGGGGGGTCAGGTGAGTAATGGAGGGCTGCTGGAGACGTCGGTAGCAGGTTTCCCTCACGCTCCTCGATCAGCTTACATGGGCTGTCTGTCTCCAGACGTAGAGGCGGGTTTAAGAGAGGCGTTCAGGGACGTCCGGAGGTACGGCCAACCATCCCATCGGAGTCGGCCCCGTTCGTGGCCCTGGCTCCTAGCTATCCCGACCTCTGCTGCTGGATAGGGGGGCCAGTGGCCCTCTTTGTTCTGTTCTTCAGCCACTTCTGCCTGTTTCAGGTGATGCTGTGGGTGCTAGCGTCGTTGCTAACCCTGGTGGAATATGTCTTCTCTGAGGAGGACAAGGAGTCCCAGCGCGTGTCCAACCAACCCCCCTGGTCTCCTTCTGAGGACGGCAACGGCCACACACCCTGGCAGAAAGCTGCTGGTAAACACACCCACCTCACCCACCCACCCAGCCAGATGCGTGCTAGCATCCAGCGTCCATCTAGTAGCCCTTTCAGCTGCTGAGGCAGCAGCTGGCTGTGGGGGGTAAGTGGGGGTCTGCGACCCGGCCGGAGGTCCATCGGCATGCTGCTGAGGCCACCCTGGATGGGGAAGGCCTCATGCAACAGAGCACACAAGCGTGTGTTAGCAACAGGCTAATAACCGTGTCAGCTACTCTCCTCCTGCCACTGGAAGGTCTTCTGGCCAACCAGGGCTTTATCATCTCGTGTTTTCCTGCAGATCCTTGGCCGCTTGTGCAGGAAGAGGAAGTTCAGAGCAGATGGCGGCGCGCCGCTCGTTGGCGCCGCTTCAACTAAAACATGGAACCGGCGCCGCCAGAGGAGCCGGAGCAGCCGCGCCTGCCGCCTGCAGAGGAAAGAGATGCGTGTGCGAAACCTGGGTCTGGGCTATGACTCCGACGAGATGATCCTGTTCAAGTACTGCGCTGGCACCTGCCACAGCGCACGCAGGAACTACGACCTGGCCCTCAAGGCTCTGATGGAGACCAGGAGCATCTCCAGGAAGGAGGTCAGCGGTCAGCCCTGCTGCCGTCCTGTCCGCTACGAAGCCGTCTCCTTCATGGACGCGCGGGCCACGTGGCAGACAGTTAAATGGCTGTCCGCGTCCAACTGCAGCTGTGTGGGATGATCAGAAGCGCCGGTGTGAGGCGAGCTCTTCACGGCCTGGACCCGGCTGGAGGCGCTCCAGCCCCGGGCTGGGCGCGGCCGCGGCCCGCCCTCCTGGCTGCTGGTGGTCGCTGACGTGGGTGCAGCCGTTGGCAGACAGCAGCAGCAGAGGTGGGGGCCCCTGCAGAGACCAGCGGAGGACGTCTGGAGGCAGGATGGCGTCCGCAAAAGCAGCCCATGTTTTCTCCACCCAGTTAGAATCCCGTGGTTCTACAGAGCGTCCGGACTGGTGATCAGCTCCAGCGCTGGGATAGGGTCAGCGCTGGGGCTGAAGTTAGGGGCCGGCCCGCTGGTTTGACCTCCTTAGCTTTGACCTTCACCTCCAGCAGTCTAACATGGGTCTGAAAGGTCCCCCCAGCTCTGGCTGACTCTGAGGCCTCCAAAATAAAGGAAAAATGAACAGAATACCCAAAGGGTGGCTGGATTCTGGCCTTTACACATGGGTTATCATGTGTAAAGGCCAGAATCCACCACAAACGAACCGAGACAGTCCAGCGTTGAGCCTCAGGAACCACCAGGGTCCTCCTCAGCCCTCCGCTGCCAGAGCTGCTCTGTTGCTGTTGTTTCCTTTCTCTGTTCACTCTTGTGATGTTTGCTCACCTTTCAAAGCTGGCTGAGTGAGGGTTTACCCGAGGGCTTTATCACTGCGGGCCGAAGCCTGTGGGCATTAATATCTCCTCTGTCTCTTATATATATATATGTGTGTGACTCTGTACCCCTGGTCTGCTCTCATGTGCGTTAATACCATGATTCCTTTTGGGGTTTTTTTCTTTTTGGTAAAAACAGCTGCGTTTCCTCTGAATTTACATGGAGAAAAAAAGTTTATTTGTCTTGGCGGTTGTTTCGGTGTCAGCTGCATTCGTTTCCAGCCAATCAGACTTCTAAACTGAATTTTAAATGTTTCCGTTGATATGCAAAAAAGAGGAAAAAAGCAAGAAGAAAAAAAAATCGCGCTTCGTCTCTTTTGGCCCTTCGGACTCGCCGTTTAGCGCCAACTTCGGAACCAGCCGAGCTAAACGGACCTGCGGGAAAACAAGTCCTGAGAGTTGAGGCTTCGGGCGGGTTCGGGAGCTTTTGTTGCAGCTCTGTGGGCACAAAAAAAGCGATTAGGAGCGAATCTCTGCGAATGGAGCCGCAGAAGCGAGCGCCGTCTGGGGCTGAGCAGGACGCAGCGGCATGGTGAGGGCCCCGCAGCAGCTCGCTGGCTCGATGGCCCCTGAGGGCGGCCGACCGCCCGGTGCCCCCGCTGACTGCTGCTGTCAACCCGCAGAGGAGAAGCCTCGCCCCGAGCCAGCTGGCGAAGGCAAGCTGGGGCCCCGGGGAGGCCCCCGCAGGCCCCCCGGGGCCCTCTGGAGCCCGGCCGCCTGGGTCCTCGGGAGAAAAGGCAGAGAAGCGACGGCGGCCCTGGAGGAGAGAGCAGCGGCGGCCCCCGGAAGCCGCTGGCGCACTCAAACAGCCGCCTGGAGGGCTTGGATGGAGACCAGCACGTGAGTTTGGTGTGTGTGTGTGTGTGTGTGTGTGTGCGTGTGTGTGTGTGTAGGTCTGACTCCAGCTGTGCATCACTGGAACGAGGTGAGCCTGTTGTGATGGAACATCTGGACAGAAATTAGCCCAGAAACAACCCAGAACAAAGGTCTGGTCCAGCGGAACATCCGCCTGGAACCACTCTGGGGTCCACCTTTGGTCCTGGTGAGAGTGGGTTGTCCCTCCAGAGTGGGCTGTCCCTCCAGGGTTGGTTGTCCCTCCAGGGTTGTCCCTCCAGAGTGGGTTGTCCCTCCAGGGTTGGTTGTCCCTCCAGGGTTGTCCCTCCAGAGTGGGTTGGAGTGTGTTGGAGGTTAGCATCTGACCCCCACGGACGTCCTCTGTCCCCACAGGAGGCGTTCATCCGCAGCATCCTGTCCAGGCCCTTTAAGGTTCCCATTCCCAATTACACAGGTAAGGGCCCCTCCCCTCGCGGCCCCTGGGAGCCCTCTTCCACGGCTGTCTGCTCCTCACAGGCGCGCTGGGCGTCAGGGCGCTGGGCCTGAAGCGAGCCGGCCTGAGGAAGGCGCTTCACGACCCCTTGGCCGCCGACGCGCTGGTTCTGTACGAGCCCCCCGCGCTGAGCGCCCACGACCTGCTCAAAGCTGACAAGTAGGTGCATCCCGGGCTCTGTCTGGGCGAGAACCCGGAGACCCCGGAGACCCCGGAGAACCCGGAGACCCCGGAGACCCCGGAGAACCCGGAGACCCCGGAGAACCCGGAGAACCAGCGCTGTTCTGCTGTCGCGGTGGAACCGTTGGAGATGGGTGGATTGGTGATTGCTCTTCTTCTGATCAGAGAAAAGGTTCCGGTGCACGTGGTGGTGGATCCGGTCCTGGGAAAGGTGCTCAGACCCCACCAGAGAGAGGTACCCCACACACACACACACACACACACAACACAGCACACACACACACACACACACACACACACACCTGCTTCTCCAGCCTTTCCTTTCCTGCGCCTGCTAGCCTGTGTAGACTCTGGTGGGATTAGCCTCCCTGCTAGCCTGTGTAGACTCTGGTGGGATTAGCCTCCCTGCTAGCCTGTGTAGACTCTGGTGGGATTAGCCTCCCTGCTAGCCTGTGTAGACTCTGGTGGGATTAGCCTCCCTGCTAGCGCCCAGCTGTTTCTCCACTTCCTCGAGGGGGTGAAGTTCCTGTGGGAGTGCGTGACGGGCCGGAGGATCCCGGGATCCTACGGATGCATCATGGCGGATGAGATGGGCCTGGGGAAGACGCTGCAGTGCATCGCGCTGGTGTGGACGCTGCTGCGCCAGAGCCCCGACCTGAAGCCCGAGATAGACAAGGCCATCGTGGTCTCCCCCTCCAGTCTGGTGCGCAACTGGTCCAGCGAGGTCCAGAAGTGGCTCGGGGGACGGGTCCACCCGCTGGTCATCGATGGAGGCACAAAGGATGAAATCGACAGACAGCTGGGTACCCCGCCCCCTCCCCGCGCTGCTCCTCGCTAACACGCTCCTCTCCTCACGCTGGCTCCTCCTCCGTTCCTCCCAGTCTCCTTCATTTCCCAGCGTGGCCGCAGGGTGCCCAGCCCCGTCCTCATCATCTCCTACGAGACCTTCAGGCTGCACGCTGCGGTGCTGCACCGGGGCAGCGTCGGCCTGGTCATCTGCGACGAGGTAGCCGTCTGTGCTGCGCCCGCCTGCGGCAGCAGCTGGTTCTGCGGCTAACTTGCTGCTGTGATGTTGAGGGCCACCGGCTGAAGAACGCGGACAACCAGACCTACCAGGCCCTGAACGCCATGGTCGCCCAGAGGAGGGTGCTGATCTCGGGCACGCCCATCCAGAACGACCTGCTGGAGTACTTCAGCCTGGTGCACTTCGTCAACGCCGGGATCCTCGGTGAGCGGCCTCGGGCGCCCGCCTGCACCGCCTGCGCCTCGTTCTCACCCCTGTTGCCGTGGCGTCAGGTACAGCCCAGGAGTTCAAGAAGCGCTTCGAGCTGCCCATCCTCAAAGGGCGCGACGCCGACGCCAAGGAGCAGGAGAGGCAGGCCGGGGAGGAGAAGCTCAGCCAGCTGATCGGGGTGGTCAACAGGTGGGCTCCGGCTGGCCGCGCCTCCTCTTACGGCCTTCCCTCGGGAGCCACCCTCTCCTCTAGCCCTAACCCTCTCCTCTAGCCCTAACCCTCTCCTCTAACCCTAACCCTAACCCCTCCTCTAGCCCTAACCCTCTCCTCTAGCCCTAACCCCTGTTGGTTTCTCCAACAGGTGTTTGATCAGGAGGACGTCTGACATCTTGTCCAAGTATCTTCCGGTGAAGGTCGAGCAGGTGGTGTGCTGTCGGTGAGTTTGGCGCCGGCTCCCGCGCAGGTGTGCTGCAGGTGCCCTCATGCCAGGTCTGGCCCCGCCCCCCCAGGTTGAGCCCGCTGCAGAAGGAGCTGTACAAGCGCTTCCTGCGCCAGGCCGGACCCCTGGACGCCCTGGGGGACGCCAACGCCAACCTCTCTCAGCCTGTCCTCCATCACGTCGCTCAAGAAGCTGTGTAACCGTGAGTGTCCCCGCCGCTGCCGCGCTCCGCTAGCGCTAGGCGCGTCAGCGTGGCTCAGCGCGCGTGCACGTGTCTCCTGTGCGCTGCAGACCCGGCGCTCATCCATGACAAGTGCGTAGAGGCGGCGGAGGGCTTCGAGGGGGCTCTGGACCTCTTTCCTCCGGGGTACTGCACCAAAGCCGTGGAGCCCCAGCTGTCTGGTACCAACGTGCACGCTGTCTGGTACCACCGTGCACGCGCAGCTCCCACCCTCAGGCGACCTTGGAGGGGAGATGGCGGAGGGTGGAGGGTGACGCTTTCTGTGCCGTCAGGTAAAATGCTGGTGCTGGACTACATCCTGGCCATCACCAAGACCACCACGGACGACAAGGTGGTGCTGGTGTCCAACTACACCCAGACGCTGGACCTGTTTGAGAAGCTGTGCAGATCCAGAAGGTCTTCGCTCTGCACCCAGCGTGGCCGCTTGGCGGTTGCGTGTGTGTGACTCCCACCGCTTCTGCTCGTCGGCAGGTACTCCTACGTCAGGCTGGACGGAACCATGTCCATCAAGAAGAGAGCCAGAATGGTGGAACGGTTCAACGAGGCGTCGGTGAGTGGAGGAGCGGGAAGCACGCGTCCGCCCGGGAGCGGCTGCTCATGGGCTTCTCCCCTGCGGCTTTGGCAGAGCCCGGAGTTCATCTTCATGCTGAGCAGCAAGGCCGGCGGCTGCGGTCTCAACCTGATCGGCGCCAACCGCCTGGTGATGTTCGACCCCGACTGGAACCCAGCCAACGACGAGCAGGCCATGGCCCGCGTGTGGAGGGACGGCCAGAGGAAGACCTGCTACATCTACAGGCTGCTCGCTGTCCGTGCCGCCCAGACACGCTGCAGGCGCAGGCGCTGCGCGGCTGTGACCGGCGTGTGTGTGTGCCCGCAGACCGGCACCATCGAGGAGAAGATTCTGCAGAGACAAGCCCACAAGAAGGCCCTGAGCAGCTGCGTGGTGGACGAGGAGCAGAACGTGGAGCGCCATTTCTCCCTGGGGGAGCTGCGGGAGCTCTTCACTCTCAACGAGGACACCGTCAGCGACACGCACGACAGGTAGGCAGGCGGCGCGGCCGGCGTCTGCGCCGCCACGCCGGAGGGGCGCGTCGCTGCGGCGCCGCTCAGACCCGCGTCACATGCTGGCCTCCTCCTCTCCCGTGGGTCTTAGGTTCCGCTGTCGCCGCTGCGTGAACGGGAGGGAGGTTCGCCCCCCCGCTGAGGGTGCTGACTGCACCAGCGACCTCTCCCAGTGGAACCACTGCTTCGACAAGAAGGGCCTGAGGGACCAGGTGTTGAAGGCCTGCTGGGACGCCGCCGTCTCCTTCGTCTTCCACCAGCGCTCCCACGAGACTCAGAAGGGTGTGGTGTAGGGCCGCTGGGCCACGCCCTCTGTACGTATTCATATTTATTGACGGAGGTTTGTCTTTTCCAACGTTCTGTTTTATTAAAACTGGAAAAATAAAGAACAGCTGAGTGTTCATGATGGCAGGGAGTTTTGGGTGTGTGGTGGGACAGTAGAACCTCCCAGAATGTTGGAACGTGTGCACGAGCCCCGTTGTTCACCTGTAGACACTCATTCGGCCTACTGGTGCCTCACAAGTATGCACATTTGCACTTCAGGTGAGTTAAACATCAACAAAGCAGAAATCTGCAGGAGTTTCTGGATGATGTTGCTCCTCATTTACAACCCTGGGTGCTGGTCTGGGCTGGAGCCGGCATGGCTGGGAACCATCCCTCCATCATCTGTTTGGACAAGTTGGAATAAAGGACAGCGGGCTTGCTATATGTCCCCGTTATTGCCACTTGTCACGATACGTCATCTACGACAATACAGCTAAAGAAATACGGAGGAATATTTGCAGTCTGAAAAAAATAGAAAATAAAGTGTAAATAAACAGGCAGAGCGGATGTTTTAGAACCTCTCAGTGTGCCTGTAGACATTCTGTGACTCCTTCCAAAAAACGAAAAACCTACGTGGGGCTTTTTCCCCTGAAACGCGGATGTTGTTGATTGACAGCCCGCCTGTCTGATCCGCCAGGGGCAGCTCTCCTAGCCGCCAGGGGGGGGCGGCAGAGAGCCCGGCGTTCCCTGCGACAACCACAGAAGAAGAAAACAAGCTAACGGTGGTGCGCTAGCAGGTCCAACAATTGTCCCACCTGAGCCGCAATAGTGGAGCCGCGGAAGGGAAAAAGTCTGAAGGAGGCGTGTTTCCAGGCCGGTCAGGAAACACTTTGCTGCCGTGGGAACTAGCCTCGGTCGTCGGTGAGTGTGAGGGTAGACTGGTGTGTGTGTGTGTGAGCCCCTGGGTGGGTAGACTGGTGTGTGTGAGCCCCTGGGTGGGTAGACTGGTGTGTGTGAGCCCCTGGGTGGGTAGACTGGTGTGTGTGAGCCCCTGGGTGGGTAGACTGGTGTGTGTGTGTGAGCCCCTGGGTGGGTAGACTGGTGTGTGTGTGTGAGCCCCTGGGTGGGTAGACTGGTGTGTGTTGTGTGAGCCCCTGGGTGGGTAGACTGGTGTGTTGTGAGCCCCTGGGTGGGTAGACTGGTGTGTGTGTGTGTGAGCCCCTGGGTGGGTAGACTGGTGTGTGTGTGTGTGAGCCCCTGGGTGGGTAGACTGGTGTGTGTGAGCCCCTGGGTG
>CAAE01010214.1:153071-167353 GCA_000180735.1 Tetraodon nigroviridis | reverse complement strand
CATATAAGGTACAGAGTCCAGAGATTTAATGAGAGGAGAAGAGGAGAGAGGAGGACATCATACAAAAAGCTCCTGGTACCTCCTATCTCCTGAATGATTGCGCAACTAAGAGCAAGCTGACCTCGTCCAGAGTTACAGAGAACAGAAGCATTTTTTCAGACACTACAATGGTCCCTCAGGAAGGACAATCAACCCTCTGTCTTCACGTCCACGTGACCTCTGTGATCCGAGACCTTCCCCACGCCGCTTCCCTCCGCTGGAACCTTTCATCCGGCCTTCTGACCATCCAGGGTTAAAGAAACAGCCAGCGCTAGCCTCGCAGAGCCTGAGAAGCCCCTCTGGGCAAGAAAAAAGGCTCTTTTACCAAATCCGTCCGTGGAAACGGTTGAAAGGAAATCTCCAGAGGCAGACACGCTCCATTACTCATCTGGATTGGGAATTTGGATCCATCCAGATTTAATTTTTAGAGGCCGACGGCTGTGTGACAGGATGAGGAGTTGATGGTGGGAGAGTTGCTGAGAGGGACGCTTGCAGAAGTCTGGAAGCGCTGAGAGACGAGACGCTAAAGAGCTGCAGCTGTCCAGGAACCAGCTAGCATGCTAACACTAGGGTGCAACCTGGCGTGTCTGACGGGGCTCTGGGCTCCTCCAGCAGCCGGTTCAGCTCCCGCTGTCTCTCAGGAATGGAAACAAGTCTAACTGCTGGAGACTGGATGGGATAACAGCGTTTGCTAACAGCTAACAGCCTCTCCGAACGGCTGTTGGATGCTGCGGGTGTTTGACATTCAGACGCTGTTAGCCTGGAGGTCGCAGCGTGGAGCCAGAGACGGAGGACAAGACTGTAAATTCACTCAGATTAGCCCAATAAAAGCGTCCGGGCCAAAGGTCAGAGGTCAAAGGTCTCTGGGCTGCCGCAGTAATACGGTTAAGTGGGGCAGGTTTCTGAGTCTGACCAGTTGGAAGATGACATCAGAGCATTCTGGAACCGCAGGATGGAGATCAGGAACCGCAGCCCTAATCCCCAAAGGTTAGGAGGACACGTTGTCATGGTTACGCAGATGAAGATTCCTCAGAATAGATACAAAACAATCTGTGTTATTACTGTAAGTTTGTGTGTGTGTATGTTGGCTATCGCAGAAACAGTCCCCCCAGGAGGTCCAGATTAGCTGGATGCATCAACACAAACACACCCACAGACCCACAACACTCTGATCCTGGAGCAGAAAACCATGTTACAACCTCAGAGCTGGAGGACACACACACACACACACACACACACACACACACACACACACACACACACACACACACAGAGTTACCCTTATGGAAGCTGCTGCTAACCTGAGCACTAAAACAAAGCTGGGAAATGGTAATTGTGCTATTTGTTCCTGTTTTTTAGGCAACAGGCTGATTACAGACTTACGTCTGACTGTTTCAATCATAATTAACAGCAGGTCGTTATTAAGCTGTTATGGAGCTAAATCAGGACATGAGATGAAAGAGCTCGAGGACGCAACCAAAGGAGGAGGTTCAGGCAGTGATGCGCTAGCGTCTAACTGTGCACGTTCAAGCACCAGAGCGCGTCTGGCGGAGCGTCTGAGTGGAAGCAGAGCAGGAGGAGGACGCAGGTCGGAGCTGGTGATGCTCCAGCCGAGTCGGGAAACCAAGGTCGGGAAAGGTTAAAGGGCCCTGAATGGATCAGCTTCTGTGGCAGACGCCTTGAAGCACACGTGGTCGGCCGTAGGAGAGACACGCCCACGTGAGGAGGAGCCCACGTGAGTCAGGATCAACCTTCCAAAGCGTAAACAGAAGCTGAATGGAGCGACAGAGCGTGACTAATACAGACACACACTCGATGAATATAATTAAAGCAGCAGAATGTCATTTAATAAAGGACAAACCTCCGCTATCTTCTCCTCCTCTCCCTCCTTCCTTCCATCCTGCTGATTCTGCATTTCTCTGCAGCCTCTCATCCTTCTCAGAACCGAACCCTGAGAGAGGATGAGTCCAGCTCCCCACCCAGCCCAGTTCCTTTGCTAGCTGCTGCTCCTGGAGCGGAGCTGCTCTGTGGACCTCCACCCAGCTGTTCGCACCTCCAGCTCCGCCTGCCGCCCATGCTGCTCGCAGGCTTCAGCTCTCCGTCCGAGGCCGCTTCAAGCTGCTAATCAGACCAACACGTGCGCAGCGATGTGGCTGTGCAGAGACCGTCCTCCGTCATGAGAACAGCGGAGGATTAGCATCAACAGATGGAGGCGGAGAACGCAGCCTACACAAACACGCAGACACGCAGCCAGGCCGACGGCAGCGCAGCCGAGCGCCGCGGCGCTTCTACAGACACAAAGAGCAGATCACCTGAGAGATACCAGAGGAACGATGAGGAGGAGAGGAGGATTAGTGCAGGCAGGAGAGAGATGGACAGAGTGAGTCCTCCAGCAGCAAGGGTTTCAGAAGGAGCAGCTCAGTGGAGGGAGAAGAAGCTGTTGTTTGTGTCCACAAAAACAGCTGAATGAGTGTTGCTGAGGCGCAGCTGTGAGCATAGCCGGGCGATACGCCGTTGCTAGCTAGCGCCCCGACGCCGCTGTCACTCCAAACGACATCGCTGAGAGAGAAGAGCAGCAGAAGACAATGCGTCCGGCCAGATTCCTCCTCATCTCCAGCCGACATCCAGGCCAGAGCGCACAATGACTTGCCTCTGCGCTAATCCGCGCCCGCTCGGCTGCTAGCTTCCCTCTGGCTGCCCAAAGCGCCTCCAGTCTCACGATTAGTTATGCTTGTCTGCTACGATCAAGTGACGGGAGCTGCTGTTGTCCTGCAAATAGAGCAAAAATAAAAAAGCAAAAACTGGAGAGGCAGGAAATTGGTGATATGGAGCGGAACAAAGGAGAGGAAATGGGTGCGGATGGAGCGAGGGTCGGAGAGCGAGCGAGAGGGTGAGCGAGAGGGCCAGGAAGTGCTGCCGATGAATATTCACAAACGGAGGACAAGGAGGAAGATAAAAGCTGCACATTCAGATTCTCATCAGCTCCGTCGGACAGAAAAGACTCATTTGATGCTTCCGAAAAAAACACGATGCTCCCAGATTAAAGTGGCAGATCTGATCTGTGGGGGCCACAGACAGGCCCCGCCCCCTCAACCCTTCGTTCTTCTGACCAGCGAAAACTACTGCCAGGACCTGCTGCAGCCTCATAAAGCTTACACACACACACACACACACACACAGAGCCGAGATAGTCAATCCTCCCCGCAGGTGTTTTCTTTACTGTATAATTGAGCGGCCAGAGCTCGGACCAGCAGGGAGGCTAATTAAAATGGAAGGCGCCGCGCTAGCGCCGCGGCCCTACACGCCAGGCCAAACACTTCCTGGTCTAAACAGGACGTCCCCGAGGAGACTGCAGGACGTACTCGTCCTCCTGGCAGCAATCTGTCTGTGCAGAGACAAGACTATTCCATTAGCCAGCCATGTAGCACGGCTCCCCCGAGTGTGTGTGGAGGCACATAAAAGCAAAAGGAAACAGATCTGTGTGTGTGTGTGTGTGTGTGTGTGTGTGTGTGTGTGTGTGTGTGTGTGTGTGTGTCAGACAGGCGGGGTTGCCTGAGGGTTACAGATGTACATGAGTGTACCAGAGCTCCGTCCTCCTGCAACTCATCTGGACTCCCAGTCCAACTCTACAGACACAGCTTCTCACGTCAGGTGGACACCATCTGGGACACCAGCTGAGACAACCTGAGACAGGCTGAGACAGGCTGGGACAAGCTGGGACAACCTGGGACAACCTGGGACAGGCTGGGACAGGCTGGGAGTGGATAGCAGGGACCCTTTGGGGACGCTGCAGCATCTTTCCAGCCCAGACTGGTGAACTTCTCCAGCTGGTTGAGAGCTGAAAACCAAGCGCTTTCTGCTCCGACAGCAGCTTCCAGCCTGTTCTCAGCCTGTTTCAGCTGATCCAGGATTCATGGGATGGGATGGCTCCACTCAGCCAGCGTCTGGAGGACGACCCTCACAAGTGTGTTGGCGCTCACGTCTCTGCCAGTTCGTCTCCTCCTGCACCAAAGATCAGCTTGTTCACC
Organism: Tetraodon nigroviridis; assembly: GCA_000180735.1. Taxonomy (NCBI): domain Eukaryota; kingdom Metazoa; phylum Chordata; class Actinopteri; order Tetraodontiformes; family Tetraodontidae; genus Tetraodon; species Tetraodon nigroviridis. The sequence continues at coordinate 163,286 of CAAE01010214.1, read as the reverse complement.
TCCCAGTTCTGCATTTTCGGCTCTGATGGGCGAACGGGGGCAGGAGAGTCCAACAAGAGTCCAGACCGGAGCAGCGTGAGCCCAGGCTGGTGGGACAGGGAGCCAGAGGGGTCCCAGGGGTCTTCTGGAGCGTCCAGGACTGGCTCACCAGTCCTGACGGGACCTGGACAAGGGTAAACCTCCCAGGCTCCGTCATGTGTCCAACCTTCCTCCCCGGTTCACGACTGAACGCGCCCGCGGCCAACAGTCGCCTCTGTCGTGGTCGGGGGCGGAGCCTGTGTGAGCAGAAGGCAGCTCAGGAGGAGGAGATGTGGCTGTTCTCACGCCTTCAAAGTGGCTTGTTTCCTACAACCCACCAGAGTTTGGAGGCTCCGACCGACGTGGGAGTTTGTCACCGACTAATGACCAGTCACCACGACGACCGGCTGGAAAGGAGTCGCAGCGCCGATGATGAGCTAGCTCCGAGGCAAACAAAGGGACAGCAGCCCGTGTTGTGACACTCTAAATTGCTCCTCTGATGGCCTCCGAAGGCTTGGGCGGGAAGAATGGAGGCAGCCAGGAAAGGTCAGGACGGCCATAAACTGGGTGTTGTCGCAGGGAAGCGAAACGATGTCGTCTTTTCACCACAGATTTCATTTTATGGCCTTTTGCTTTGCACATTTGTAAAGGTCTGATTCTCTTTGTAATTTTCTGGAAAATGTAAAGAACAACAAAACCCTGCCCCACACAAAAGCAGCACCAACGTCTGTCTTTAATGCTCCTCTGGCTTTCACTGCATCCAAAGGCACCGTTGCCGTCGTTGCGTCAGCAACCACAGCTGCTTTCTTCCAAACTCCACCCACAGACGGCAGAAAAGTGCTAGCAGCGAGGGATTTTCAAAGCGAGGGATGAATGCGTTTATTCAGAGGCTGTCACTTTTGGCTGCGTCCTGCAGCGACTGGCCCCACCTGCGAGTTACAAGCGCGCAAAAAACTTATGATCTGTTCCTTTTTAAAAGCAAGGAGCCGAGTGTTGGTGGAAAGCGATGCGGCCGGCAGAGAGAAGCCCGGGGCTCTCTACTTTCCCACCACAACAATAAATCAAGCAGACTCACGGCTGCTGCGGAAACTTTCCTCCAAACTGTCACTTAAATGCAGGAAATCGTCATGAAAATGAGCAATAAAGCAGCAAAAAAAAGAGATTTAATTACTTCTGGGAAGAGGAAACCTAACTAGATAGTGGCGTTAATCCGCATGATTGCAGATTTCTGTGGTGTTTCAGCGAAAGGCAAACAAATCGTCTTTTTCTCCCCGTGAAGCTTCAGGAGCGTTTGGGATTTACAGCTCCGTCCTGTCTGCACGCCATTATCATGGTGCACGAGCGCAGTGTGTAAAACTGTCAGCAAAGCCATAATGGATCTCCGAGGAGGGCGCTGCCAGCTCACAAAGGCCCGGACGCTCCGCTAAACTGACACCCATTCAGCCTTTGTAGTATTATTATAATGCTCCGCCATAACGAGGGGGGGAGGGGGGGTGTCAGCAGCCATCATTACAGCCTGTCAGCTGGTCTCACTGTTGGTCGCAATTGCATCTTAATATTTGCATTTAACATTTAAACAGCACCCTCGCTCAAATATTAGAACTGGCTAATGACCACATCAATTAGCCACAGTCACATGACTCTGTGGCATCTCTAACGAGCACTGAGACGAGCCGGACGGCGAGAAGGGAGCCACTCACTGCCGACGTGCAGGTAGATGGTGTCGCGCCTCTCCCCGTGGGGGTTCTGGAAGCAGCTGTAGAGGCCGTTGTGGCCCAGGGACACCTGGGTCAGGAGGAGCCGCGGGCCCTCCAGCCGGTGCTGGGCCTTCACGTCCGTCCCGTTCACCTTCCAGGACACCGAGGCCTCGTCCTCCAGGGAGCCGCACTGCATGGTGACGTCGCCGCCCATCCGCTCATACTGGTTCCGAGCAACTGCGGAGACAAGAAGCAGGCGTTCAGAACAGGAAGCGAGGAGGCACGTTCCCGCGGTCAGGCCGCAGGGTTCAGCAACATTTTTAGTGAAGGTTGCGCATCTGAAGGGGAGCCAAAGGTGTTGTCGTTTCCCTTCTGTCCCTGAACGCACCACAGACACTCTTCAGCAGCAGTGACCCCCAGGAGGGCAGCTCGGGGGTCATGGGGGTAATAGCCAGGACACCGGGGTCAGCGGCCCTGCGCTGTTTACAAGTCTCCTGGGCCTCGTCGGGACCGCACCGACTGAAGGCCTCAGATTTATGATTCAGCAGGACGAGGAAGAACAATAAAATACTGATCATGTGACTGAGCCCCCCCTGCCCATATTAGGAGCTGCACCGGATCCGCTTCCAAGCTTTATCTGTCCTGACAGGCACCGCTCGCCGTTTTCCACCTCCTCAAGCGTGACGATAAACGGGCGATAGGAGCGTCGACATGGTGTTGCGCTGGTGTCTGCCTCACCGGCGACCAGACCTGCTGCTTCAACACGCAGCGTCTCCCTGTCCCAGCCGTCATCTCCCAGAATTCTCCCTGAGTCCAAACGCTGCTCCTTCATTAGCATGCGCAGAGCAACAAATGCTCCTTTGATGTTCTGCTCCGTCAGGCTGCTCTGGAGTGATTGTGACTTTATTTACATAGTTATTTCCATCTTAGGGAAAAAAAATGCTGCACTTTCATGTCAGCTGTAATGATTATGCCACTGCTGCCCTCTTCTTTACACCAGCACAGAAAAGAAAGATGAAAGGAGTAAAGAAGACATTTAAACGGTGAACTCCCACTCCCCGCCTGTAGGGGGCAGCAACGGTGACAACAACCAGAGAGCTAAATAAAAACAGCAGCTTTTCCTCGTGAACTCGACTACTTAGAACAGCTGTGAGGTCACGGAGCCGCTGCACGTAGCTACGACTGAAAAACACCAAGAAAACCTAGAATTCAAAAGAGAACTACTGATTAGTAGTAGTTACAAGCAACAATCAAAGCAGATCAGTCAGGGACTACTTTCAGCAGCGGACTGATACAGCGAGGCTGGGTCATGTAATTTTAACGCTGCAGCTGCGCGGCCTTGTTTCCAGAACTTTTCTGTCAGATGTGCTGTGACAGTGGAGCCCGTTTTCATTCCTGCCTCGTCCCAGGACTCTTTGAGGCTGGAAGCAGATGCTTTCATGTTCAACAATGCACAGACGCGCACACTAAAATGGGACGATCGGGAGAGGCTCGACACGATGTGACAAGGTGTCTTCTACACCACCAGGCCCCGGCGGAACCAGGGGGAGGAGCCTCTGGGTCTCTGCATGTGGGGAGGAAGACGCTCACTCTGCATCGCGTCCTCGTCCTCATCAGCATACAGACGAGCAGCCTAATAACGTTAACGACACTGGGCTGGAGTGCTATTGATCCGTGGGTAAAACCAGGGCAGAGTTAGGAGAGCAGAGAAGGCCTCTCATTAATGTCCTTCAAAGAAGCCTCAGCTTGGCTCTTTTCTGGTTCTCTTGCTGATTTATGCTGATTCCAGCTGACAGGGACCCTCATGAATAAACAAGCCCACGTCCCCCCTGCAGACATCACAGATCAGATAACTCATTTTCAGATGATGCTCAGATAAACACGGAGACAAGTGGCTCCTCGCCCCGCTAAAGTCCTGATTAAGTAGTCCAGATAAACAAAGACGGCAGGAAGCTGCAGAGCCCCGAGACGCATGAGCTACCGCTACCGTAGCAACACGCCAGCCTCCTCAACGCCACCTCTCCGCCATCCACTGACCCTCACGTCCATCACCGGGGTCCTGCTCCAGGCGCCAGCGCACCATGCAGCTCGCTCAGTCGCCATCAAACAGGAGCCCCGAGGTCAAGAGCTGACCTGCAGGGTACGGAGAACAGAGGCCGCCAACCACACACACACACACGCAGAGGCGCGTGCGTGGAGGAGTTCACGGATGGACGTGTAGCTTTAGGGTGGCGGCTGCAGCAGCACAGCTGGACTGAAGGAACACCAAGTTCAGCCGGACAAAGAGAGCGAGGGAGGAACGGAGCGACTGTACTTCTGAGGACAAGTGGAAGCAAGGACGGCGAGTCGATGGCTGTGTGTGAGCACAAAGACTCCGCTGACTCGGTCCTCTTCATCCTCGGAGCGGAGGGATCAATTAAGGTCACATTAGCATGAGTGGAGCGTCAGGGAGGATATTGATGAGAACAAGGTGTCCTGCTGTTTGATCAGCTGATTGGTCCTGGCTGGAATTCCTTCTTCAAACAGGCTGAGCCGGGACGCACCTGCGCCTTCATCAAACGCGCATTGATGAAGTGAGCGCCTTGATTGGGAGGCTGAATATTCATCCAGCCGTTGTCGGGATTCTCCGCCTCCTTCATCACATCCCGAAACCGAAAATCCATCCCAGGAAGGATGAGCAGTGGAATTCTAAACACCATGGCGACCGTCTGACGCCGGGCCAGGGTTCCTCTGAGGGGTCCCAGAGAAGCAGCCTGTCAGTCAGGGGTCCGAATGTCCTCAGAAAGGTAGCAGAGCTGAGCAGCCCCCCATGTGACTGGAACTGAGGGTCCAGATCCGTTTCCATTAGGGAGCCTCAGCTGGGCGAGTGTGTCTGCATGTGTTAAAGGAGATGCAGCGCGACAGAGGCGCGCTGCATCTCTGATTTCACTCGAGTGTGTGTGTGTGTGTCATCTCTAAGTTAGCGTCCTCGTCCAGAACAGCAGCGTGAAATGAAATGGAAGCTGGGGGCTGAGTCCTGACTCCAGCACTCAGAGCAGAGGGCTCCTTTCTCACAGCGTCCTCCTCCTGTGTGTGTCTTCACTGATGTGTGTGTGTGTGTGTCCAGAAGGCACATTTCTGTCGGTGATAACACATGTATTCAGTTCCTAACTCCCTGTAGCGGATCATTGTGTCACTTGTAGGACCGCAGGAAGACAAGCCGGGCCCAGACTCAGGCGATGTTACAGTGTTCTCCTCTCAGGATCGATTTCTGAGCCAGAAGCTGGAACTTCATCCATTTGACTTCAGAAACGTTGTGACCGGCGAGGCGAAGCTTCCTGTTCTTTCTCTCCATCTTCAGGTTAGGGTTGGGTTCAGTGTCCTGCCTCCTCACGGCGTCGCTCACTCCATCCTCCCACTTTTATCGCCTGATCACGGTGCCCAAACGGATGCAAACAGGGTCATCTGACGGAGAACCGATGAGCTCTCTCTCTCTCTCTCACACACACACACACACACTAAATCTATCAGTTTATCACAGATTAAACTTCTCTCACTACATTCTGTTTTCTTTCCTGTGAGGCAGCTGCAGCTGTGTGTGTGTGTGTGTGTGTGTGTGTGTGTGTGTGTGTGCGTGTGTGTGTGTGAAACACATTCAAACAAATCACTTCCTGCTTCCTGCCATCCCAGCGCTGCAGCCTTTCTGCGGCTGACAGTGGTTACCGTGGTGACCGGGGTGAGGCCTTCTCGTGTTTATGTGCTGGATAACAGAAACTCGTCTGCCGGGTCACTGAACCCTCCACACACCACTTCCTGCCCCATCATTTCCACCCTTAGAAATCAGCTTCTGGTGCGCTGGGAGGAGTGTGTGCGTGTGTGTGTGTGTGTGTGTGTGGGTGGGTCTGATCACGGCGGCTCCCAGAGAGGATGGAACATTTACAGGCGGAGAGGTTAATTGACACTTCACATTTTCACTGCTGAAGAAGAGGAGGGAGATAAAACCGGGGGAGGAAGATGAAGGGAAGGGGGCCAGCTCAGGAGGGAGGACGGATCGTTCAAGTTAATATTTCAGGAGTCTGGATTAGAGCGATCCTGGAATGAAGGAGTGATGACAGCTGGATTCTTCTGCTCTGATCAGAACCATCTGTCCTCTCTGGAGGACGGAGAGAACCAGCATCTGCTCCTGGTGACGGTGACGCCATCGACTGGAGCTCAGGGCACCCATCCTGACACCCCTCAGGCTCGTCTTCTGGTGTCTGGTTGCCATGGAAACCACCACGCAAACACGCAGAAGAAGCTGAGGTTTCGAGGAGATGATCTTCGTCAGCGCTGCAGCAGAAAGGTGTGATTTGGCTGACGATGAGGAGTAATGCTGGGCCCCGCCCTTCCCTTCCCTTCCCGGCCCCGCCCCTCCCTGCGTCATGGCTATAATGGCAGCCGAGCCCGCGGTGCTAATCGCGTTAAAAACCCCCTGAGACTAGCTACGGCAGCAGATGCTGAAGGTCAGCGCTAATACCTTGTTTATTAAAGCAAACATGGCGCGAGGCGGAGATAAAAAGGTGAACGCGGGGAGAGCGGCGGTGTTAGAGAGGGGTCGCGGGGTGGTTCAATTGGGAGATGGGAGGAAGCGGCCGGCTGTAAGTGGGTAAAACTGGGAGAGACGAGAGCAGGAGAGACAGCCTCCGTAATTAATGAGCTGTAATATATGACGGCGTCCCTCCGTTCCAAGATTACATCTGCAGGAATTACGGCCGCCGTCTCAGGCTGCGCTGTGCAAATAACCGCGACCTTGAGCTGGAAAACTCTTGACAGCAACTAAACTTGTCATGGCTGCCGTAAAAAGTTATGACAGCTCCAATTAGCAGAGAGGTGGATGGAGTGATTCCATCACCCCCCAACTCCCTCATAAAAGCCATCCTCCACTGGTCCGGACTGGGGGGGCGGCGGGAGGGACTAACAACTGCCACGCCAACACCAATGCCAATGCCACCGCTAACGCCAACGCCGCAGCTCAGCTTCCTGATGACTCCAACAAAGTTGTTGGGTGTTTGACGCGTGTGACGCAGATGTGACGTGTGTATGACGTGTGTGACGCGTGTAAGCACCCCCACCTCCCCAGTCAGTGTTAGGAGGAAGGTGTGATGAAGAGGAGGCAGCCATGCAAACAAATGGGGAGCTGTGACTTCAAAGACGGATGTGATGAAGAGGAGCGAAGATCTGGTTCCTCAATCAAAGACAGCAGGTTAATGAATGCAGCAGGAAACAGCCATGATTAGAAATAATGACCCTAACGATCCCCAGATCAAAGCCGAATCCAGGAGAATACAAAGAGAGCATTTAGGTGGCTAATCAGATCAGAAGACACGCACCAGAGGACGTGTGTGCGTGTGTGTGTGCGTGAGAGTGTGTGTGTGTGTTCGCAAAGAACTTGTAATTCAGGTCACACACAGCATGAGAACTGTGAATGCAGCGTGTACAAGTGCAACACACACACACACGTGGTGATTTATTAAAAATCATAATATTTTTTGACCTTTAAAGCAAGACCTGAGATAAATATGAATGAAAATATTAATTATTGAATAAACAAAAAAAATATATTATGTAATTAAAAGTCTGATTTTGTTACTAATGAGTCATATCTATATAAAGAAAAATAATAATCATTTATTATTAATATTCAGGTGGAACTGGACATTAATAAAAATATTAATCATTTAGAATGATCATAATTTTCATATTAATCTGCTAAAAATACATTAAAATGTACGTTTCCTGATATATTACTCATTTACTGATGGAGGGCAGAACTAGCAAAGTTCAAACGAGACACACAGATTAACCCCCCCAACACACACACACACACACACAGTGAAACCACAGAAGCTGTAACAACCCTGAGAGCAAAAGGAGAAAATTAAGAGTCTTTGTTGCTGCTTAGCAGGGATGTCAAAACACACGTCAGAGATGTGTGCGTGTGTGTGCGTGTGTGTGTGTGTGTGTGTAAGAGGGAGAGAGAGCGAGAGAGATTGTTGATGTTGATGTAATAGTAACACATTTCCAAAAACTACACATGCATAACTCCCAGATCAGAGAGTTTTGAGCATCTCCATGACAACCAGTGTGTAGGAAGTTCACGCTGCCGTTGTTTCCATCGAAGCCGTGCCACCTGGGCAGGTGTTTACACTGCAGACATGTCGCCACACGTCTTTAATTCAGATCTTCTGCTGAAGGACAGAAAAGCCAACATTCCCTGAGCCGATCACATGACCTCAGCATGGTCATGTGATCCAGGCTGCTCCGACACGTCAGCCATGTTTAATAAAGCTGCTGCTGCGATTCAAACGTTGATCAAACATAAAGCAACAACAGCATCAGATCGTTCCTAAAATGTCCCAACTGCGGAACCTTTTATTTCCAGTCACCTGACTGGATCCGGAGCCCCTTCTGGTTCCTCCTGAGGTCAGGCTTCACGCTGACAGAAGCACACACACACACCCACACACACACACTCAGAAGATTTGAAAAACACCTCAGTGCGTGTGTGAGCGATGGAACGGCCCACCACAATTTATCAACCAACATAAATGCGAGTGTATGTGTGTGTGTGTGTGTGTGAGAGTGTGTGTTTGTGTGAGTGTGTGAGTGTAAGCTACAGTGATAAATATGGTGTGTTATTGATCTGACAGATGAAACCTCATGTTATACTGCTAACACACACACGCACACGCACACACACAAGCTTGAATGTAAACATTTGCGTCTTTCTTCTGGGGTAAATGTGACCCTGTTTCTGGAAGCGTCTGAGCCAGAGCCAGAGCGGTGGAATGTTTACGAGCTTATTTTGGTTGGTGTTTGACTGAAAGGCTCCGCCCGCCCACTGTGGCGAGGAGCGGACCTCCTGGAGCAGGTCCAGTCCATCCTGGCGTCCTAACACATGACAGAAGAACCAGCCTGACGGACAGAAAGCTTTGGGAATTTGATCCTGAAAAGGCCTCTGGGAGGTGAAGGTTTGGGAAGCTAACGGTTCCACCTCCGGGCAGAAACTCAGACTCAGCAGCCGCCGCATCGCCGTCCTTGAACAACCTGGTCCGCAGCGAACACAACCACTGCAGAGGAGCTGACTCGCCCTGGCTGGCTTTTGTCTGCAAGGACGAGGCCGTCTTCCAGAAACGTCCTGCCTCGGCGCTGCCGCCCCGCTCTGACAACCGCAGGGCCTCAGCGACCAGGCAGCTGAGCCAGGGCAGCAGGAACCTGGTTGGTCATCGCTCACATGATGGTTTCCGGCCGGTTCCGGGGCTGCTGCACGCGGCCCAGCAAGGCCAAGGTTCCCCCAGTAACGGCAACAACCAGGTTTTTGGAGACGTCAGGAGGACAGAAGCTGAAACGGCATCGGTCCGGAGGAGAAAACACAAACTGAGATTTAATGAGTCTGAATAAAGCAAACCGGCCTGAAACAGGAAATCCATCCTGCAAATGGTCCCTCCGTTCAGCCCCGCCCACGCTCTGCTCATCTGCAAATGAAATTTGGGCTGGAAGGGCTGAAATGAATTGACTGGTTAAGCTGATTTCTCTGGGAGAACGGAGCCGCCGCAGAGCCGGACGGGTGGCGGAGAAACCGAGGAAAACCGTTTAGGTCCGTTCCAACGTTCAGTAGCTGGCACAACAGCCACCAGGTCAGGGGACGGAGTGGGGGGAAGCAGGAGAGCTTTCAGGAGGGCAGCGCTCCTGCTCACACACACACACACACACACACACACACAGCATGCAGGCCTGTGATTGGCTGGCAACAGGCCATTACCAGCCTGATGCTATCAGACAGTCGGGAATCCTGCACCCACCGGCCCTTCCATCAGCTCGTTTGTAAATGAAAAAAAATACACACTGGACTTTGAGCAGAAAGGAAAGAAAAAGTGTGTGTGTGTGAGAGAGAGAGAGAGAGAGAGAGAGAGAGAGAGAGAGAGAGAGAGAGAGAGAAAAGAGAGAAAAAGAAAAGAGGAGGCTGGTTGTGAGTGGAGGCGTTTGTCTCTATCAGGAAATGGATTCCTTAAATTACATAAATGCTTTTTCAAGCAGCTGTCACACACACACACACACACACACACACACACACAGACCTGCGGACCTGCCGGAGCAGCAGCCTTCCTCCTGCTCCAGCCTCACATTCATGAAAGAGGCTGAGGATCTGCTCGTCTGCTGGTGTGTTTTTTATCCTCCAGCGTTGCTGTTTCATCTCCTCAGGTGGGGCCGTGCGCAGACGTGCGTCTTCAGACGTTGGCATCCTCTCGACTCGTCTCCTCTTGTCGTCTCTTCTGCGTTCCCTCCATCCTGTCACCTGGTACCTTCCTCTCTGGCGATGGCAAACCTAATCCAGAGCCAGCGTCTTAATTGGCGTGACCTTTGAATCCCAGCGTCTGCCTCGCTGAGCTTTCAATTATTTCCCCTTCCTTTGCTCTTTTCCACCGTCGCTTCATCAGGACGTCTCTGCCGTCGTGAGGATGCTTTTGTCTTTGACTTCCTG
>CAAE01010214.1:140571-150571 GCA_000180735.1 Tetraodon nigroviridis | reverse complement strand
CTCTCCCGCCCTCTCTCCCTTTCCTCTCCCTCTCTCCGTTCATCAGTCTAATGGATCTGGGGATGGGCTCTGACCAGCAGCTCTTAAAGATGTAGCTCACCATAAACAAACTGCTTTTACAGAAGATTCATCAGGTAGAAAATCACTGGCTTGACCGACAACATGAACACACACACACACACACACACACACACACACACACACACACGCCCTCCGCTCAGTTTGGGCTGGTTCTTCACCCTCCTCCTTCTCTCCTTCCTCCTGATCTCTCCGCCCGTCTCTTTGTTAACACTCTGGCCCGTTTGGGCCTCTCAGAAACATGAAAAAGCTTTTAGAGTCGAGCAGAAACGCAGTCAAAGAGCCAAACACTCCTTTACTGAGGAAGGACAGAAGGTGGGAGTTAAGTCCAGGCAACAGACTGGAAGAAGCGGGTTTCCTCATTAAAGTGGAGAGCAAGAAAAACACAAAAAACCCCTATGTAAACAGAGGAACTCGAGCTCCGCCCACCCCACACCATCTCCTCGGTTCTGTCCATTACATGTGTTTGTGTTTCTCCTTCCACATTTTATCTCTAAATACAGAAAGAAAGGAAAGAAGGAAAAGGAGGATGAAACACGGTGGATGTTTGCTGGATTTACTGAGGACGCAGAGTCATTAAGTCCTCTGTGCTAATTACAGGAGGAAATGAGACAGTTTACCTCCTCTGAGGGTGTCTGGTCGTGTGTGTGTGTGTGTGTGTGTGTGTGTGTGTGTGATTGGCAGCTCATATGTATTTCATCTGTGCAGACATTGGAGAGTGTCAGGGGGTGAAATTAAAATTGCACCTCTTGTCAGAGCGTCACAATCCCCATCTCTGCCTTTCAAGGGCTGCTTTGCCTATCAAATCCCAAATATACACTGTGTGCGTGTGTGTGTGTGTGTGTGTGTGCGCGCGCGCGCGCGTGGGTATTTAGCCCATCAGCAACAATGCGCCTCTGGAATGAGACGGCCTCGGCTGGTTGTGGTGATGACGATCACCAGGCGGGAAGCGTCCGACTGAACACGTCCACCATCAATCCGGCCGTGCACGATTCCCTCCGCTGACGCTCCCTTTATTCCCTCTTTGCTGCTTCCGTGTTTATTTATTCATCTTTTATTGCGGAGGGCGCGGCTGAATGGGCAGGTTTCTTTCTGCCTGCCTAATTAAAATATATAATTCATTGCAGCGTCCGATGATTCTGGCGTCTGCCTCTTTGCGAGTCCGATTTGGGAACATTTGCATTTAAATTGGAAAGTCAGGACGGCGGGGCAGCGTGTGTGTTTGTGTGTGAGCGGGAAGACCGCGAGGCATGCGCACACACGTTCCCGCCCATCTCAGCGGGGAGTGGAGGAACTCCAGAACCAGGCAGGAACATCAGCTGACCAGCTGAGAACATCCTGAGACGGAAGAGCAGGATGTTTGCTGCATCCGTCAGCGTTTGAACGTGGCAGCGTCTCCTCCAGAGACACACTCATCCTCAACCTGGAGGACGCTCACGCAGGCTACAGCTCCTCAGCTCAGGTGCAGCCCTCACCTGAGGGAGCAGGTGAGCAGCCTGACCTTCAGACCGAACAGGATGAAGACTTGAGGGAAAACAGCCAGAGGATGAGATCTGGAGTGGGAAATAAGTAACCCTAGTAATAAATAACCCTAACCCTAGCCCTAACCTACCCTTTGGTGAGGGTTAGGGCTAGGGTTAGGTTTGGGGTACCAAAGCACTCCATCCATCCAAAGCAGCCGCCACACCAAGCTCTGAGGGTTCCCACAAACAACCCAAGGTTCCCACTTAGATCCCAAAGTTCCCACAGACATCTGAGGGCACCTGAATGTGCACCAGCAGCCTGGCCTGCCCCGGTCAGACGGCTGCCAGGATGCTCGGCTTCCTGAAAACAGACGTCAGCAAAGCCTCTGCAGACTCAGGTTAAAAGATGACAGCAAATCTGCTGGGATTTCAGCCGGGTGAAGCGCACACACACGTGCACGTGCACACATGCGCACGCAGGCTTGGCATTTGCTGTGACGAGCTGATAGCTGTGACCTTTCCCACAGTCGTCCTGGCTCTAATTGCTGGCCAAAAGCAGCTCCAATCAGGAGCGCACAGGCAGACGTGCACATGCGTGTGACAGAACCAGCGCTGAGTGATGAATTCAGCTCCTGATCGCATGTGACTGCTCCCAGCTGCCCGAGGTTGAGAGGAACTCGAAACTCGCATCTGCAGTCGTGCAGCAGCAGCAGCATCCGCGGCGTTAGCTCGCCGTTAGCAGCGAATACTTGGGCTGGGCTGGCGCACGTGCACGTATGAGCGCTCATCACGGCAGTTTATGTTTCTGTATCAGAGCATGACTGCGTGTGTATGAACAACGCGCGCGTGTGTGTGTGTGTGTGTGAGTGTTTTTGTCTCCTCCCAACCATCTGGACCTCCTTGTGTGGGTAGAAGCAGATTTAGGTGAAAAACACCTCCAGCCCCTCACCTCTGAACTCCAGGAGTGTATCAAAGCTAGCAAAACACAGCATGTGTGTGTATGTGAGAGAGCGTTCTTGCAGCCTGTGAGGACCTGAATGATGGAAGGGTGTGTGTGTGTGTGTGTGTGTTGGTGTTCTGGTGGGTGCTTCATACTGAGGACCAGAACAGGCCTCTTGCAGAGGCGTGAGGACATTTGGTCCTCACAACTTCAAAAGGTGGAGTCAGGCTTTGGGGCTTAGGTCAGGGTCGGGGTCAGGGTCAGGGTCAGGGTCAGGGTCAGGGTCAGGGTCAGGATCAGGTTGGGGGTCAGGGTCAGGGTCAGGGTCAGGGTCAGGGTCAGGGTCAGGACCTCGGGTTTCTAAACCCTGGAGGAGCTCGGATCCCGAGCTTTTGGTTCCAGCTCCGAGAGCTTTCTGATCCTCCCGGTTTCCATTACAAAAACAAAAAGGTGCCTTCGTCTCCGCCATCAGACGGGACCCAAGGGAGACAGGTTGGACGAGGAGCTTTGATTTAGCGCCTGTTGGAGCTTCCGGCGTTGGCGGCGGCAGCATTAAGGTAATTGTTTCTCGCGCCATCGTCTGGGTGTCTGGACCAGGTTCACGTCGGGGAGAATTATGCTCGTCAGGCAGAATTAATTCTCCCTTCATCACCGTCGGCGAGGCCACATTATCATTGGCATTACCGGTGGGGGCGGAGCCAGCCTCGCAAGCAGGGCGCGCTGCCTTCAGAGGCGTGGCGGCCGAGCCGGAGCATTCATTAGACGTGAAAACTGGAATAATAATAATTGTGGGAGGAGCTTCGTCGTGACCCCGAGCCTCCACATCAGCATCAGCTGAGGGGGATCTTCACCTCCAAAGCTCTGACATCTCTTCATCTCTGCAGCTGGAGGACCTTCACTGATATTTTCTTCTTCTTCTCTTATTTCTTCTTTTCTTCTGCTTCGGCCTCTCCTCCAGCTGCTGCATTCACACATGAAAGGCATCTGGACCAGGACCAGAGCCAATCAAAATGTTTAGGCTTCACTTTCCAGGAGCTTTGATCTCATCCATACAGAGTGTGATGTGTCCCATAGCACACACACACACACACACACACACACACGCTTTATATACGGTCAGCAGGGTCACAGTCAGTGCGTATGAGTGTGTTTACGCTATATTTACTAAGGGAGGTTTAGCAAACTGAGTAAATTTACTGTTTTTACTTTTTAACACGTACAGACACATTCGTACTATTCACACACAAACACACACACACACACACACACAAAACCTCAGTAAATACCTGATTTGCTATAGACTTAACGGAATTACAGTTAAGGATTTGTTGCTTTTTTTAAAAGAAACTACAGGAAATATGTGTGTGTGTGTGTGTGTGTGTGTGTGTGTGTGTGTGTGTGTGTGTGTTCTTTTACTCGCTGCATACCGAGTACCTACATAGCCTTGCTGTCAGAGCAAAGTCAGGACATTTGAGGGACATGAGGACATCCTGGCCTGGAGAGCAGGTTGGGCTTAGAACTGGGTTTAGGTCGGGGTCAGAGGTCAGGTGGGCTGGGCTGGGTCAGGGCCTGGGTAGAGGGTTAGGAAAGTCCTCACAGAGACGAGTGACAGGGCTGTGACGGGTGGAAACACACACCTCACCCTGACGCAGTCGAGCCGCTGGGATGCTGGATGATGACATCACAGCCATGATGTCATCATCCAGCATCGAGCAGAACGTCAGCCTGTGTGTGTGTGTGTGTGTGTGTGTGTGTGTGTGTGTGTGTGTGTGTCAGACACAGATATCCTCCAGTCCCGACCCTGGACTCTTCTCTGTCTCTTCATTACCCATCATCCTCCTCTGCTCTACTCTCTCTCTCCTGTCACTCACACTTTGTCTCTCAGCCTCCAGAAAAGGCTGACGTCAGCGCTTCTCCTCTGTCACATGACAGCGCAGCAGAAACGCTCTGCAACGATGAGGCATGGACGAGTCAGCGCGTACGCAGCCTGGACCTAAATCTGTTGGTCTGCGTGATGAAGGTCTCACACACCATCCCGGTGTTCCCCTGAGACCTCCGTGGACCAACCCGACACATGTGCTGCTGACTGCCAGCGCCCCCTGCAGGCCGAGCTGCGTTCAGGGAGGACAACAACAAAGAAGAAGAAGGCAAGTAGGAGAGGTAGAAGAGGAGGGGGGAGGCAACGAAGAGGATGTTTTTGTTTGTCTTTCGCAGGAGTCAGAAGGTCCAGTGTCCTCTTTATTGTCCAACAACCAGCTGACAGGAAGCGTCTGAGGACGCCTGAGCCCCTGTCGGAAAGATTCTAATACAAGCGCATTTTTAGTTGCGTTCACGACCGTTGCACGTGTGTGTAAAAATGCTTTTGTCAGCGCAAGCGTCAGGGCGGTAACGAGCATTTTATAACAGTGTTAAAACACAACAACAGATCCCAACATCCGATTCTTTATCTCCCTCTGCTTCCTCCTTCTGAAAGTGCAACCAGCCACCGGGTGGAGCTCATCAGAGTCAGTGTTCCAGCGTGTGCATGAGCAACCCCCAGAGCCCCGACGGCCCCCAGAGCCCCCCAGTGCTGCGTTCATGCTCCCTGTTTACTCTCCACTGTTTGTGCCGTCTGTCTCAGCGCAGCTGTTTGGAATTTTCCTGAAATCTAGCCGCTAACGTCTTTAACTGCCTGGATGAGTCAGAAACACGAGGAATCACTGGACGTCGCATCATCACACGATGCTAATGCTAACATTACTGAGGCTGACCCGGGTGCAAAGGCCTGCTGGCCGAGGATGGCGCCTCTTCATCTCCATCCACGCAGCTTCTCTTACGCTAACACAGTTAGCATAAATGAATCGGCAAATACAATTGCAAATATTAGAATTTCCCTCAAATATCACAGCCTCCTGTTGGTATTTACATCTGCACACGGCTCCCTGACGGCATGAACAACCAAGTGATTTGACATAATAAAGTTACACAGAAATCCCTAATTGCCTTAGCGCGCGGTCGGCCCTCCTCGCTGTCAATTTGCGCACTCAGAAACAAAAGGAGCCATAGAAAAGACCGAGTGGCGCTCCAAATGACCACATTCACTGTCTGCCTGCTTGGAGATGCAGTTAATTAGGAGCGGCTGCCGGTTAGCATTCCATTAAAGCAATAATAAAGAAAGATTAAAACCATAATTCTATTAGGGTGGATTTGAGCTGCAGAAAAAGTCCCAGCTTAGCAGCTGTGACTGGCAGGAGAGGAGGAGCAGCTCCTCACACAGCCAGACGGAGTCACAGGAGAGGCTCAGAAGGACCTCCCGATCGTCAGGAGCTCAAGACCAACAAACCAACCGGACTCTGAGGAAGGAGGCTGTGAGGGGGCTCCCAGGGCCCCCCGGGGCCCCCCGGGGCCCCCCGGGGCAGAGGTGGATGGTTCCAGGTTGCACACCGCTCAGGGACAAGCTGGACAAGGACACGCGTCCAGCGCCTGCAACGCCCGCAGTCGGGATCTGGTTGTCTGAGGTTATTTATGGGTGGAGGTGCAAACAGGCAGACGGGTGGAGGACAGAGTGTTGTCCCCTGGCTCAGGCGCTGAAGGTCAGAAGGTCTGTGGGAGCCCGTCCGGTCTCCTGTTCCTGGTGTTTTGGCTGGTGCAGTTGTTGGCAGCTGCGGATGGAGACGAGCGCTCAGTGTGGAGGAGAGGGGCGGAGGCGGAGTCACCTGCCAACCCGGGCGCCATCTTTAACACCCCGACTGCAGCCGTGTGAGAGCGGCGCCGCGCTGGAAGCGAGGGTGTTAAATGAGGAGCTATCGATCTGCCCGCCCGTGTGTGCGCAGGCGTGCGTAAGAGAAAAGGCCGCTCTGCACCACACCATCATCATCCACCCATCACCACCCTCCGCCTCGCACCAAGACAGGACGAGACCTGAGCTGGTCCGCCGCTGCAGCCATTACCCCAGCAGCCTGATGCTCACGTGCACTCAGACTGGCTCTGATGGCCGTCTGCCCCCCCCCCCTCCCTCTCTCCCTCTCTCTCTCTCCCTCTCTCCCTCTGATGGAGTCAGAGGATCAGCTGCAGTCAATAACCCAGAAATAGAACCCGCCGATGGTGGATCTACCTCCGGACACGCTCGCTCGGCTCTCGCAGTTTGGGAGCTTTCCACAACTTTGACGGCGGGTCTGAGCTGTATTTCCATCTGGTGGTTTCATTTCTATCATCCTTCTCTTCTTCTTCCAGCAGGGTTTTCTTTTCCACTCCCCTCCTCCTCCTCACTGTATCAGTCCTTACACTCTCAGCATCCTCCCTCCATCTTTGGCTCCGCTTGTGCATTCTCCATCCATCATCCATCCATCCATCCATCACCCATCCATCCCTCCATCCATCCCTTCCCCCTGCTTTCCTTTGTAAGATAATACGTTTGCAGCCTGAGTGATCTATTGATTCCCTGAACCAAAGCGCCCTCCAGGAAGGTAATTTTTAAGGGGGTAGTGGGAGATGAGACAGAAACAGGCCTCGTTTCAAGGTGAAAGGGTTTCTGCCCTCCGCTGCTGGATGGACTCCTGGCTCACGTGCACGCCCCTACGTTATGGCTGGTTGTTCTTCTGTTTGGGCAGCGCCCCAACGAGGCTCCGAGCAGCAGGGGAGCGGACGTCAGCGTCTGGATTAGGATGGATTTGCTCCTCACCTCCCTCCGCTCATCCCGGTCACTTGCAGGATTTAGAATTCCTGCTCATTTCAGATGATGTCATCAAGTCATGGAAGAATCGGCGAGGAGCCACGGAGCGTCTCCACAGCGTCAGACAAAGACCTGAGCATTCTTCAGCGTGGCCCCTGCCAAGCCTCCTTTATTGCATTTCTTTAGAAAAATGTGGGCAAATAAAAACAGAGTAAATAAAAGCCAAACGCAGCCTGTTTGGGAGATCTGCTACCCTCCCAGGAGATTCTGAAACCTTGAGAATTAAAAATTCAAGAGCAGAGGAGGAGAAGCTAAACATGAGAGATGAGAGAGGAGAAAGGAGCCACAGATGTGTTAAAGGAGAGCCCACCTCTCACTCCATTCCAGTCGATTTCTTTTCCTCAGCCTCCTGTCGCTCCTCTCCTGAGCCCGGGCAGAAATCTTTATCAAAACAAATGGCTCTTTGTGAAAATACAGCACTTATCTGTAATCTGGGGCCGTGGCAGAACCACCGGGCCGTCTCCCCCGTCAGAGCCACAAACTCTTATTATCCTGCCTTTTTTCCACAGTTTGACTTTGAACCAACTTCTTTACATCTCGTTAGGAAGCCGAGACAAACGGCTCCAAAGGCTCTCAGAGACGGCAAAACGGCGTCTGTAATAGATGCTGCAGCTCAGCTGCGCTGTTGCTCGGCGTCACTTCAAGCGTGTGTTTCAATCTAGCACCCGAGTCCTGTTTGCATATTTATGCAGAAAAACAATAATGCAGGAGCGACTTCGTACCCCAGAAGAGGAGAAGATGGACCTGATATTTCACTGGGATGGAGGGAAAATGAGCAGTTTGCTCGCTGTAATTACAACAACACGCTCATCCACACGCACGCACGTGCACGTGCACGCGCGCAGCTCCTTAACAACGAGCGAACCAGCGGTGATGAAGGTCGCAGCAGAGCGGACTCACACTGAACCCTGGATGAGGCAGGAAGTGCGAAGGGAGCCAGGAGGTCACGTGATCGTCCTCCACCAGTTGGCAAGCATCAGAGAGCAAAAGCAGGCGGTAAAAGTGCCACGCTGGAGGCCGCTAATGCTGCTGCTGGAAAGCAGATGGCTCTGATAATTATGGGATCTAACCATGCTCGTCAGCTGCTGCAGCGCCGCCGAGGCCCGGCTGGTGCACGTATACGTCCACGCAGTCTCCGCCCAGCCCCGCTCTCACGTCAACCACTCCAGCCTGTCTTTGAACCTTCTTTCTGCTGTCGGCCCCAGGTAGCGGCAGAGGTCTGATGAAGGTGCAGATAAGGAGCGTCTGCAGAGGCTGTTTGCCAGTCAGCCCAGCTGCTCCCTCGATGGCCGACGTTATTCTGCTCAAAGTGACGACTCCAATCGGTGCCGAGGCACCTCCACCTCCAGGGCTGCACTCGCTCCAGCGCTGGAGACCAAGGCTGGCTGCCAGGGCTCCTGGGGGGGGAGCTGCACAGGTACCCCCCAATCCTTCGAACCAGCGTTGCTACGGGCAGCGAGCAGCGGGCCAAGGACGACAGAACGCTGATACTTCAGCTCCTGGTGGAAGAAATAAAGACGTGGAGGAGTTCAGGGTGGGCTATTATTGGAGGGAAAGGGATGGTGGTCTCCAGGAACCCTGGAGGGAGCTGGCGGCCCCTCAGCAGATGCAGCTAAGTGGGCTTCTGCCAGGCGTCCTCCTGCTCAGCTTCGCCTCAATTCCTGGGCGAGAAAACAGGCTAATTGTTTGGCTGCCTTGTGTTCGGTTTGCGTATTACTTAAAATCTCAATTAAAACAAATGGAAGTGAAATGAGGACGTGGAGGGGTAATTATTGCAGCACATGTATTAATACGTGAGCAGTAAAGCCCCTAATCTCCTTTGACGGCCTCCTGACTGATGCGCTGCTAAGTGCCACATCTCCATAACTCTCTTGGATGTCTCTCTTTGTGAAATTGGCAGCTGTAACCAAGTTCATAGCTTTGCTGGGGGATTTAATTTGGCTCACGGTCTGGATGGAGATTGAGGAGTCTTAACGAAGCTGCCGAGGAAAAAGGAACTAATGGGGCAGGTGGGACGGAGCTGAATGAGACGACTAAACGATCCCGGTGGGCGATGCAGGGGAGCCTGTGCTCCTCAGCCAGCCCTCACACACGTGCACCTCCTCCACCTCCTGCTTCACGCCCAGTGATAGTCGCAAATCCCCAAGTGAGCTGGTGGATTACCGCCGCCACTCTCAGGTAGCCTCTCTGGGGATACCTGAGTCCTCCTCCCGAGAGGACAAAAGACCTGCGCCTCTTCCTGCTGGACCACCTGGGATCCAGACCTGGGACCAGACCTGGGACCAGACCTGGGATCCAGACCTGGGACCAGACCTGGGACCAGACCTGGATGCCCCAAACCTCTGCTGGAACTGGGACCGGTTTGAAGAGCAGAACCTGCTGGTTTGCTTTCACAAAGCCGTTGGACAGCATCAATAAAAGCAGAGCTGCGTCATCAAAGGGCTGCACCAGTCAGCTGAAGCTGGAGGTCTGACTGGTTTTGGGTCGAAGGTCAGAGTGTTTGCTGGTCTGAGGAGTGGGAACATGCAGAGAAAACAGATGGATGGTCTGAAGCCTTCGTACTTCCTCGCAGACGCTCCTTCTCTTCCTCCGCTCAGCCTTTAGGAATCAGAGGAGTCTTGCCTGAGACCTCATAAGCCAAAAATCCCCCTTGTATCTGGATTTCACCTCTGGCTGACTTGTACATGTTTAACTTCCCACACGAGAGAATCCCAGGTTTGAAAAATGGCTGCTCAACATTCCCAGCGAGCAGAAAGCAGAGAACGAGTGAGGAGCCAAACAAAGGAGGCGATGTGCAGCTCAGATAGT
>CAAE01010214.1:123458-138498 GCA_000180735.1 Tetraodon nigroviridis | reverse complement strand
CAGTCTGCTCCTCGGGTGCGTCAGGGTTAGGGTTAGGCAGCCTGGTGGGTGGGCAGGTCTGCAGGTGTGCTCCTGCTTTCCTAGATGAACTTGTGTTTCCTCAGCCTGGCTCAACAGGCTTCGGGCTGGGGCAGAAGCTCAGCAGCCGTGAGGGAAGATGTTCTGCTGAAGCAGCAGCGGAGCTGTTGGGCCTTCAGCCCGAACGGAGTTGCAAACCTTGCACTGATCTGTGCCACCAGCTGATCTGTGCCACCAGCTGATCTGTGCTACCAGCTGATCTGTGCTACCAGCTGATCTGTGCCACCAGCTGATCTGTGCTACCAGCTGATCTGTGCCACCAGCTGATCTGTGCCACCAGTAAACCTGCTGGTTTTGCATCTCCAGTTCTTCTTTCTGATCTCTGCTGACTTTGTTCCACCAATCATCTGACAGTCTGTGAGTCTGTTCTCCTCCTCTTCCACAGCCACTCCTCTTTTATGGCTTCCTTCCCTACATCTTTATTCCTAGATTTAATTCTCCTCACTGCCACTTTCCTTTCTTTATGGCTCCAAATCTCTCACTTTTATCAGATTAGTTTTGCTAAATTTGTACTCCCACATTACCAGGAACAAAGGCAAGACACTGCAGAGCAGGAGGAGGAGGAGGAGGAGGAGGAGGAGGCTGATCTTCAGCAGTTAGCAAAAAGAAGGTGTGATAAATAGATGGAGGGAAACAACAAAAGTGAGAGAAGTGTGGAGGAAGAGGACCTGGAGGCAGAGAGCGGGGCAGGCAGAGGAGGATCAATGACGGCCTGTTTCCACTGGATCACGCAACAAATTCTGTGTGTGTGTGTGTGTGTGTGTGTGTGTGTGTGTGTGTGTGTGAGCGTGTGTGTGTGAGGGAACCTGACCTGCTCACACTGCTGTTCCTTACTCTCACAGGTCAGTGGTCAGTCTTGTGAGGGAAAGTCCAATCTTTTCTGGTGGAAGTATTTAATCTGGGCAGCGAGGCCTTTATCTCCACCAGAGCCCACGTCTGCAGCGTTTTACCGGCTGGACGCGCGTGTGTGTGTGCGAGCGTGTTTGTCAGCCTTTCACAGCTCTGCAGCTCTTTGCCTCCTCCGACACCAGGAGAACAGGAGAGCGCGTTGAACTGACTCATCCTCTGCTGATAAAGGTCCCGGCAGGTTTCTCCGCTGCTCAGCATGAAAAAGGGAAGTTAACGAGAAGCAACAGGGAGAGCTGTTGCTTTGGTTTCAGGCGTAGCCGTGGCTGCGAGGAACGGCGCAACCATCCGACATCTGCTGCGGTTAACGCCAAACACATACACGCACGCAGGTCACATGACGCACGGCCCACCGTCCACCAGGGTTGGGATTCAACCCGTTCCTGCTCATGCCTGAAGGAGCGGCTTTTTCTGAAGAACCAGCGACACCAGTGAGGAGCAGAAGGAAAGCCAGGAGAGACCTTCTGCCTCTCCAACACCTCTACCAACGATAGCGCTGATGATGATGATGATGATGATGATGATGGTGATGGTGATGGTGATAATCTATCCTCACCTGGAATCAAACCACCATCAGAGGCCGTTAGGAAGCTGCTCATCTGCTGCAGGCAGCTAATTACCCCCGATCCTCGTGCACTTACTGGCCCTCATTCATCAGCCGTGCGTGCGGCAGAAAACTGTGCACAGGCAGCCTCAGCCTTTATCAGTCTGGACGTGCACGCGTGGGCCGACGTCAGCTCTGACACGGTGGACGCCAAAGATGAGCCAGCATCATGGATCCGTTTTTTCCAGCATTTTGTTCCACCTGATAAATGCCAACAGCTCTGCTTTCCTGACAAGCTCTGGTTTGTTTTCCGGAGTAATTATTTCTGTTTTTCTGACTTAATTCCATTCTGTTTAATGTGTTTTGTCAGTAATCAAATATAAAATATATAATAAACAGTGATGTGCTTTTTTGCCAAAGTAAATGTTTTCTGTTCTCATGCTCCAAACACTCGTCCTTGTTTCACCTCAGACTCATGGATTATCTTCCAGCTCGGAAAAGTTGGCCTTTTTTCTCGGGTTTCTGCTTTTAGGGTTTGACTTTGGTGGGCGGGGCCTTTGAAAGATGAATATTTAAGGGCGGAGCATGTTAATGGCAGCTGCTGCTTTGATCTGATCCCTACGATTTTCTCTGCTTTCATCTATGCTGATCAGACTGGACTCACCCGTTAAAGATCTGATCCTTCTGGGAAGACAGAGGCCAAGAAACACACCTGCCCGAAAAACCGGGAAAACAGGGAGGAAAGACAGATGGAAAAAAGAGAAAAGAACTAAAAATAGGAGTAGAGGAATAAAAGATAAGATCGGCAGGCTGGAACTTCCATCAAACTTCCACGTCTGAAGCTGCAGAGTCTCAGATGACGTTTGTGTTTGCTGGATTATGGAGAGAAACCTCCTGATGGGAGATTCAGGCAAAGCCAATCGACTCGGATACACTGATCACCTCCTACGGCTACCAGGGAGGGAGGGATGGACAGATGGATGAAGGGATAAGGGATGATGGGTGGATGGATGGATGGGTGGATGGATGGATGGATGGGTGAACAGGCAGCAGCTCTAGCAGGATAATCGGAGCCCCATCAGCTGCTCTGTTGTGGGCTGATAAATGATTCCAACTCATAAATTCTCATCTTTTTCTCCTGATTCTGCTTTAGATTTCATCCATCTCTTTTTCCTCTTTCCTTCTCTTCTTGACTCATCCTCTTCTTTCTGTTGGCTTCTCTCATCTCTCTGCTGGGTGTCCTGTTCCCTCTCTCTCTCCGGGACCTAAACAGACTCCTTGGACGGCTCAGTATTGATCCTCACATCTCCCAAGTCTCCCCTGTACAGTGTACACAGCAGCACACACACACGACACTACAGCGATCACACAGCACACACACACACACACACACACACACACACACACACACTCGGGCCAACCAGCCACAGGACAGAGAAAGCTTCTCTTCACCTTCAAACATCTGGAAGTGAAGCATGACTCTTTCACAGCAGAATGTTTCTTCTTCTCTTGGAAAAGTGGAGGAAACATCTTCCAGCCTGTGCAGCCGGAGTCAATGAGAGAGGAACTTTCTGGATAAATGTAATTTATCGGTGCCTGGGGGGTGGACGGGGAACTTCCTGGTTCTCTGCTGCAGACTTTAGAGGTCAGCTTGGAATAAATGTAAAAATAAATAGACCCTCAGCTGCTGGCCTGGCTGCAGGACGTAGACATGGCTGCTGCAGATGCTGCGGATGCTGCGGATGCTGCGGATGCTGCGGATGCTGCGGATGCTGCGGAGCGCCTGTCTGAAACCGACGGCTTGCGTTTGTGTGTGCAGGTCATGTGATGCACCACCTTCGTCCACCTGAAGAAGGTTGAAGCTCGCAGAGAAGCTCTGCTAACCGTCTCCTTCGACCAGAATACACTCAGGATGCTGTGATGGTGTAGTTCCAGCCTGCTGGTACTGGGAATTAGACCCCCGAGCATGGGGACGCCCCCGTCCCCCGTCTCCCCCCCACCGGCGCTAACGAGTCAGTCAGGGATCGATAGCAGCATGAAAAACGATGTGAGTCCCAGCTGCCCGTGGGCACATCAATCAAACTATTAGCATTAGCTCATCTCTCCACAACAACTCCAGCCTCTCTCCTCCACTCCGCTCTCTCTTTCCTGCCCCCTCCCCCCTTCTCAGCGGATGCCCCCTGTCACAGCTCCTATTTCACCCTTCTGAAGTTTCCTAATTGATCGCAATTAGAGCCTTGAAGGGGTGGGGGCAGAGGGGGGCACATAAACAGAGATGTGTGTGTGTGTGTGTGTGTGTGTGTGTGTTCCAAATCGATGGGTGAGCTCTGAGGGAGGTGATATTAGTGACTGGGCCACATCTGAACACTCTGCTGGGGTCATAACTCTGCGGGGCAGAAAGCCAGAAGCAGCACCGGGGCAGACGCTCAAACACCCCGAAGGTGGCGTTGATCAGCTGATCTGAGCCCAGCAACCTCACGAGCGTGGGCACGCGATGGCGGGTCCGGTTGGGACGAAGAGCTGAGGAACCCGCCAGGGCTGCAGTGATGGAATATTACAGTAATCGAGTATTCGATCGAGTATCCTGGCGATCGTTGGGTAATTGGATTAGGATACTGCAAACACGGGGACTTTTTCACAGATACGGTGCTAATTAAACTGATTTTTACAATTACCTAACTGTGCTAACACGCTAGGCTAACTGCACAGTCCAGCAGACACATTGGCTTCGTTCGCTTTTCTCTTTAATGTTGAATTCTTTGATGTGCAGCGTCAGCAGCTGAAGCAGCAACAGAAACGAGGATCTGTGAAAACACACTGGGAAGTACACTGGACCCAATCTAAACCAAGCGATAAACACACCAAGCTTCTCAGTCATGGAATCACTGGAATTATCCGACAGACGTTTCAGACCAAACCTGTCGTTTATCAGAGGCTGCCGTCGCTTCCTTCACCTCCTCTGTCTGCTAGGCGGTTCAGCTCAGAATGGCTGCAGGTAAACTCCCCATGTTATTTTAAACAATCTGATTTCAGCCGGACTAACATTATTCAACGTCAGAACAAATGAACAAAAGTGAGGGATTTTCAATAAAGAGATGGAGGATGAATGACAAAAAGAAGAATAACAATGGTGCCAAAGCCTCTTTCATCCTCCTTACAAACATGCCTGATCCCCTTTTTGCTCTCATTTAAATTCCTCTCCATTGTCTGCCGAACCCCCCACCACACACACACGCACACACACCCGCGCGCGGTGCATTGACCAGGGCCATCCCAGGGAGCTCTCCTCACAAGCGCAGCAGCTCCTGATGTTTGCAGGAAGGATTGGCTCAGGTTTCTCTGCTATCGGCCGAGTCCTGCCGTCCTGCTGAAGCGCCTGTCAGCAGCTCCGGGTCCTGGCAGCCTTGTGCAGCCCTGTCAACATGCCGAGTCGTCCTAGCCTAGCCCAGATCCTGTTCCCAGCCACAGCTCAGCACCACGTCCAACAGCAGCCAGGCTCCGGCTCCCATCAGCAGCCACCCAGCCACCCAACCCCTCAGCGCTGTTGCACCCTCTAGTTTATATTTAGGATGCAGCTGCAGTCCCAAGAATACCTGCTGTAATTACTGCACATGCCACGAGGACTCGTTAACATGCGCGTCATTAGAAGCTGCTGTACAAACTGATGTTTTCTTTCCAGTCGCTGTGGCATCGTTTACTTCCCATCCGTTTTCTGTCTCATTCATGATAAAAACCCAACAGTGAAAAACCAAAAAGTCTGAGCTTCAGCTGGTGAGACCCAACAAAGAGCTCAGCATCTTCTCAGCCCAGCGCCATTCCTGCTGCTTTAGACCTTCGTGAAGCTACAGACACCGAAGCAAAGGTCTTTTTAATCCGCCGAAGGGATGAACACACTGCCCCTCCCTCCGCCACAGCGACATCCGCTGATACACACGCACACAACGTTACCAGCTGGAGATAATAAAACACAACAACTTGTCATCATTGTAAAAAAAAAAAACCACACAAAGTCAACTGAATGACTTGGTGTCAAATTGCTAAATAAATCCAGTAAAGGCAGAAGATGGATGAATCAATGCCACTCTCATCAGGAGGAGAGTGTGTGTGTGTGTGTGTGTGTGTGTGTGTGTGTGTGTGTGTGTGTGTGTGTGTGTGTGTTGCCTCCTGAGGACCTGTCCTAACACAAATGTCAGCGCGCTGAAAGCCGTCGTGCTCCTGAGACCAGAACGTCTCCAGGTCAGTGCAGCATCCCAGCTGTGCAAACAGGCTGAAGGTGCTTTGGTGCCAAGACGACTGAAGGGCTGCAAACAAACAGTGTCGCATTACCGCAGACCTCACACACACTGGTGATGGCTGCACCAGTGTGTCATCAGTGCCTTCAGCAGCGCAGGTGAGCCCTTCCCAGATTAGCACCAAGCTGAAGGTTCAAAGGTGGAGGCTGGTCCAGTCGAGGACCGGCTGCATGGCTGGCGTCCCGCTGTCTCACCTGGACGCCACTCGTCCCAACAGCCCTTCTGCAGGAAGACTGGATCTGGCTGTCGTCCACGCTGCCCTCAAGCACAGCCCTTCACCCCTGCCCCGCCATCACCGGGGGGCAACAATTTCCCTAATTCTACACAAACATCGTCCATCATCCTGCACACAAATGGATCTGCCGGGATTATTTTTACATGCACATGATTGGCAGCGCGCCTCAGCTCCCCAGCATGACTGCCTGAGTGTAAGCTGATGTCTCTGACACACACACACACACACACACACACACGCACACACTCTACAAGACGTGTGATTCTGTGTTTGTGCTCATGTCTTGGTGTGTAATGACCGTCTGGACCTTTCAACACCCGCCATCGCATCGCCATGGAAACCAGATAGACAGAAGGACGAGCAAGTGACAGAGGGAGAGAGCTGCTGGCAGGACGGAGGTGGAGGTGGGCCCATGGAGAACCAGCTCTGGTTCAAACCCGCTGGAAGACAAGCAGAGCAGAGATGCTGACTCACCGCTGATGGGACCAAAGTAGTTCCGATCCGTTTTCACCCTGTCAAAAGAGAAGAAAGACGTTAGCGGAAGAGAAGAGCTCCAACCCACATATGAGCGGAGGGCACCGGTGAACGCGTGCTGAAAGCTCTGCCCAACAGGGTGGAGCAAACCAAGCGCTCCCTGATCAGACGGGGCTGGTCAGTCAGACGTTGAAACCAGCCCGTTTCTGCAGCTCTGCGGCTCCACTGGCGCTGCAGCCAAACCTGGAAAGCAGCAGAACTGCTGCTCAAATCGAGCCGACTTCAGGCTTCGTGTTGCCACCCCCAGAGACGGAGGTGAACATCTGTCACCTCCACCCGCTGCTAGAGAAAAATCCATGACTGAACTCGTGTTCTGAAACGGAAGCGATGCTGCTGAAGCCTGCGAGAGCCTCAGGAGGCTGCGCAACTCAACAAATCCTCTTTAAAAATTAAAAACAGCAGCGCAGCCCCACCAGCTCCGTGCATTCCACCAGCTCTCCACCTGCTCTGCATTCCCCTCACCTGCCTGTCGGTCTGCAGAGGCACAGGTGAGGAACACACTCCGCCCACACCTGTGCGTGTGTGTGCAGGCTGACGCTGCGCTGAAACAGCTGTTAGCAGGAGCAGGAAAACCCTCCAGACCGGAGAACCTGATCAGAAGCTTCCAGTAAGAACCCTGAGGGAGGCAGCCGGAGGCGGGGCTGGCAGAGACAGGAGGGGCTTCTGCAGCTGAGCTCAGGCCAGACTCCCTTTGAGCGTGAATTCGGTGTCAGCTGCAGCCATGCGTCGCAGCTCGTCAGCAGCAGAAGCAGCTCTGAAAGGCTTCTCCCACCGTGGTTTGTTTAAGGCAGGAGGACTCCGTCCAGGCCTGGTGCACATTCCCAGGCCTGCAGGAGCACACTGCTGCGCTGCTGCGCTGCTGCGCTGCTGCTCATGAGAACCAGCTTCATCCACACAACCCAGCGGTCGCTGGCTCCGCTCTGCTGCGGCTGGAAGAAGGTGGATCCAGCAGCCCGGAGCCTCAGACACGCTCACGTGTGAGGACACAGACGGCTACAGATGCGTCCACACACTCCTGATCATCAGCGATTCCACTCAGACGTGGAGGTGAAGCAGCGACTGATGAATGGCTGAACTGAGCCCGAGTCACATGACACCACAGCTGCTCCAGGATCAGCTGATGCTAAATGGGCCATCACGTCAAACAGCGCCTTGTTCTTCTGCCTCGTCTCATTTGTTCCCCCTCCTTCTGCCCTTCTGCTCTGTGTATGCGCACGCACACACGCACACACACACACACACGCTCGCTCCTCCAGACTTGGCACAGCTCTGCTTTTCCAATTCAGCAGTTCTTCAAGTCTCCAGATGACGTGAGGAGATTTCACAGCGTCTCCCAATAATAACAGATACACAAAAAAGCTTCAGAGAAAAATAAAAGTCAAACGCAAAACAAAAGCGAGCAAATCAGCAGAAACAAACCCCGGCGTCGGCAGAAGGAAGGCGAGGCGGCCAACGTTAGCAGGCGATGCTAAATATATTTGTCTGGAAGGTGGGAGGGAGAAGAAGCCTCCGTCTGCAGCAGCTCCAGAGGGTTGAGGAGCAGAAGAGCTCTGAGCAGCTGCTGACTCAGCCAGAAGATGATGGGAGCAGGTGATGGTGGCAAGGTTGGAGACGGAGAACAACCAGAGGAGCCACCACCACCCCAGGAACGCCTGGAAAACCTGAGACGTGACGTCAGGGGTGAAGGGATCGGCACGGGGACGGAGACTTTCCACAAAGAGCCTGATGATCCCTCATAACTGTCCCCTGACATCACTGCCGGACCCTCCGAGGGGTGGAGGTCCTGTGAGCGGAGAGCAGCTCCCACACGGCTCCCACCAGGGACACCCTGGAATTTACAGACACCTGAAGGCAGCGCCAGGAGTCCTGGGGACACGTCCACGCCCTGTCCCGGTCAGCGGAGGCTCTGTTTACCCGGCCGACAGCAGCCACATGTGCAACAGATCATTTCATTTCCCAGAATTCCTCAGCACTGATGTCAGATAAGAGGGGTGGTCATGTGGTGGAGGCCTGGACCAATCAGCTGTCAGCCTGGCAGGAGATAAAGGAGGACCCACTCAGCTAAGGCATCAGGAAAACAAGGAGGGCTGAAGCCTGAGCCGAGGACCAGGAACCAGTCTGAGGACCAGGAACCATCCGAGGACCTGGAACCAGTCTGAGGACCAGGAACCAGTCTGAGGACCAGGAACCAGTCTGAGGGTTCAGTTTGGGTCACAGCCTGGTGCCACAGACTGCCTCACCGTTCTCGTCTTCTCTGGAACAGACCTTCCTGCCGTTTCCAGCTCTGACCTACTCAGGCGGTAAACGCTCTGCCTGTGTTTGAAACAGGCCACCAGGGGTTTGGCCTTCATGGGAAACTCTGCATGAAGTATTCTGAACTGAGCTGAGACAAAAACAGGCAGACTAGCAGATTACGTAGATGGATACAGAGATGAAGGTGTGATACTGAAGGAGAAGAAGAAAGGAGGAAGAGGAGGTGGAGAGATAGAAAGATTTAGAGATGTTGATCACAGCACCTGATCAAACGGACCTGGGCGATAAAGAGAGGGAGGAAGGAAGAGAAAAAGTATGGAGGGATGATGGAGGGAGGGATGATGGAGGGAGGTTGAGCCTCACTGGTGGATTCACCGAGGGGGACATGAGGGGGGACGCCAGCGCTGCAACACCTGCGTGTGATAAGAGCCACCATATCAGCAAGTATCAGACTGCTCTCTCTCTCTCTCTCTCTCACACACACACACACACACACACGCGCACACACATAGACCCCCTCCACCAGCTAGTATCTGGCTGGTGGAGGATGAGAGCAGCGGGATGTTGGACGGAGGAGAGCCCCCTGGCTGCTTTAGTGCTTCCTGGCTGGCTGCTCAGTGGACGAGTGGACGAGTGGACTGGGACAGGACGATGTCCCCATGGGGACAGGATGGTGTCAGGTGGGAAGCAACACTGATGTTTTCTGATCCAAACTCATCCCTGTTTCCGTGGCGCTACAGTGGACACACTGCAAGCCCCGCCCCCTCATCCATATCACACCATAACACAGCTTCTGGCTGACGTCCTCACTGGGAGACAAAAAAACTGGATTTTTGATAGAATGGAAGTGCAGGAGCAGCTCTTCCCACCGGACCCCCCACCCCCCCACCATCACCCTCTCTGCTGGAGGATCCAGCATGGCAGAGGAGGAGCTCTGAAACCGAGCCGGATCCGATCAGGACCACCTAAAGACGCAGCCTGGATGGATATCCTGGATTTCCTGGATTGTTCCTGAAAACCATGTTGACGATCCACAACAAGCTGCTAAATCAGCGTCTGACTTTTTCAGGCTAATGTCATATTAAAAAGGTGCCAAGCACCAGCAGCGTGCGTTTCCCTCCTAAACGGGCTGTAAATCCTGCTGAACAGACACGTTCCTGCACGCAGCACATCATCAACCTCAGATGAAGAATTTCCCTCCGCACTTCCGCTTTAAACCAGACAAATGGTGGACACCTCCGGGGGCTCGGCGCCGTTTAGATCCCCATCACAGAATGAATCAGGACGTGGCGGTGGCTGGGGAGAGGAGTGGCAGACAGAAACGGGACTTTTACACGCTGCTGCTGGGACGCCGCAGCTGCCATCCAACGCTCATCCAGCACCATAAACCTTAATTAACCGCCTGAGCCGCTGGACCTTCATTTCCTGCTGCAGTGGCCAGGGAGGGCTCGTAAAGAGGCGCTCCGTGTGTGTGTGTGTGTGTGTGTGTGTGTGTGTCTGCAGCACAAGCATGTGTGAAAGCAGCTACATACACACACACACAGGTAGGGTTCATCTCTGAGACACCACTGCCGTCAGGCACCAAACAGCTCACGGAGACAAGTCGTAACTCTTCTTCCATCCCGCTCGGACACTTCTCCATCCCTTCATCCTCCCCCATCGATCTAAATACACTGCAGGACACCCTTATCTGGCCCCACCCCCACCTCATCCCTCTATCCCTGTACAGCAGAGGAGCGGAAGGCCCCGTTGGAGTCACAGTTCACTGGTTTCTAATTCTGAGTCGACTGTAGAAGTCCAGACGGCGATAAGACAGACGAGAGGAAGGAGGGAGGAGGGAGACAGATGCAAACAGAGATGAGGAGAGAGGAAAGAGCGCCCTGACAAGGCTTCGCTGTCCATAAACCCTCTTCATTTACTGTCTGCAGTCAGATCAGACAAACGCGGGCGAGGGCAGCAGCCCGACAGCTGGAACCGCTCCCCAGGCTGCAGGTGCAGCTTTATTGGTTGGGCTAGCTAACTGTGACAAATGCACTCGTAGCAGAGCATCTTCCGCCTGTTGTGCTCCTCTATCCAACACGTGGCAGCGCTGCATTCATCCTCACTGAGGCGACCGTGTCCGGAGCTGCTCAGCAGACGTTTCACCTCAGGCTGACAGTAGTCAGCGTCGGCCCTGGAAGCAGCGGCTAGCCGAGCAGCTCCTCCTCCTCCTGGGCTAACAGCATCTGTGCTAGGTCACAGCCACGAGCTAGTCCTCTGGGCTGTGGAACACCCACATCACACAGAGGACTACCTCTCACCTTTCCTCCTGTATTAAGAGCGAGGGAGCTTCAACGTGAACTAGCTAACGTGCTGAGACAGCTAAAATCTAGCACACCTCAATTTATGTTTCCGTTTTATTTACATCTCCAGTCAAGTTGCATATTCATTTCATTCACACACCTCCATCGCTCTAATGGAAAACCCTGTGATTTATGGAGCACTTTCGCCGCCTAGGAGTGTTCGCAGGAGATATCTGCAGCCGAGTGTATTAACACTTTAATATCTCTGTGTATGAAATCTTCATTACTGCTGGAATAATCGTGTTATTAGAGCAAATTACAGGACAAACGAGGACCATCTTTGATGCACAACGAAGGATGAGCATCTATAAATCCGGATGATTTCTCTAACCATCTGAATTATTACTGTTATTAAATGTGTCTGCAATTTAAAGAATTGCCTTTCAAGTGTGGCGAGAACAAGAAATGAACTTATTCTTTACCAAGGTTACAGAAACCACAGCTCTGTAAATAGAAGTAAAAGAAAATTAGCATCTGTAGGAAAAGCAAAACGGAATGAGAGTTTTTCTATCACAGCAGAATGTGTGTTTGCCTGCGTGTGTGTGTGTGTGTGTGTGTGCATGTGTTTAACTATAACTAATCAAAGAAAATGTAGCTTTAAAGCTGCCAATGCGATAGCAGGACTCCTGTCAATGCCTGCAACAATTACTGTCCCACTCGATCAATCTGGAGGGCTCTTAGAGCCGCTATTGATGTGCACAAAAGCTCAGTCAGAGTCAAAAGAAGTGAAAATAAATATAGAAGAACGTGGCAGAGAAGAGAAACCTGTCACATCAGAGCCTTCCTCCAGGAGCGCAGCAGATCGCACAAACAAGCCGGAGAAGACCATCACGCCTCCGCATCCTCAGGGCTGCAGCATCAAAGCTGAGGGCAATTTGTTCAGCCTTTGTTTCTCCTTCTGGCTTTTATCTGTGAAATCTATAGCAGACAAAGTGGGTGTAATCTCCATCCAGACAGAGACACAAGCAGGAGGTCTGGTGCTTCAGCCTCAGCTCAGGCCCTTTCCAAGCTGCTGGGAACCACCAGCCACCAGCTCCTCTGCTGAGGAGCCACCACAGAAGAAGAACCAGGAGGGGTTGTCCCCACATCAGTTCCTCTGGCTGCTCATTCAGGAGCTGCCTTCCCCGATCGACTGTAATGTGGACTTCTAAGGAACGGTAGGCTAGCTATAAAGACTGATCTGGAGTCAGCCAGATGATGAAAATGTGGAGAAACAAAGACAACGTCTCCTTAGGGCTCTGCTGTTCCTCTGGGAAACAAGCGTCTGACCTCCAGAAGAAGATCTCTCTGTTCACTGGGGTGCAAGTTGGAATAAAACATCGCAGAGCTGACGCCTTTGCTTATCTATGTTAAAGATCGGGTTTTTTTCACATTCTCAACCTTCAAAGTCTGCAGGGACGGTGGCGGCTGAGCTAAAACCACGTTGGAGGTCTGACAGGACGTCCACCTACCCATCAGTCATGGTGTGGACCATGACGTCCATGATGAGTCTGCAGACCTAAAGATCCAGAAGATCAGAGCTGAGACAGCAGCCAGAGTCAGAAACACATGCTGAGACCATCTCCGTGGTTCCAACCGGGAGCTGCAGGCAGCAGGATTTACGTGGAGACATCAAAGCGCTCGTCCAACATTTGTCCAGGCTGCCGATCGATCGGGCCCGTCTGGAGGTTCCGGCTCGGATGGAGCTGACTCAGCAGCCTCCTCCCCCTCCGTCCTCAGTGGGGAGTATCTGGGTTGGACCAAGCTGGGCCTGACGGGGGGACGCAGCTGTTGAGGAGCCCTCCACCCGCGGGTGTGTGTTTCTGCCTTGCTGGAACACACGTCGCTGTTGCACGTTGGCGGGAAGAAAAGGGCTCAGCGCCTCAGTCTGAGCTCCGTGTTCTGGAGAAAGTCACGTCCGCGCCTGAGAGCAGGTGTAGCGGCGGAGGCCTGGTCCCGCTGGCGTCTCAGCCGGAGCCA
This sequence comes from Tetraodon nigroviridis, assembly GCA_000180735.1. Classification (NCBI taxonomy): domain Eukaryota; kingdom Metazoa; phylum Chordata; class Actinopteri; order Tetraodontiformes; family Tetraodontidae; genus Tetraodon; species Tetraodon nigroviridis. Next base: position 125,355 of record CAAE01010214.1, on the reverse strand, counting down.
ACCAGCCAGTCTCCTGATGGCTGCAGCTAGCATGTGCCAGTTAACAGGCCTTCTCATTTTTCATCTGGGGTTTTATGGAATAAATGCAAGAGCGAGGCCGTTTTACTTCTAAGTAGGCAATTAAAACCAATTGCTTGTAGCCGTAGAGGAACGAGGCCTCTGGTGATAACTTCCATATGGGCCTTTTGGACCTTTCCTTTTTCTTTTTTTTTAACGGCCACCAGACCAAAGATATTTGCCCAAGTGGAGGGTTTGAATTTCAACCCCCCAACACACACACACACAAACACACACACTTCAACAGAAAGTTGGTGCGTTCAGGCCAGTCTCCACTGGCGGCTGACCGAGCCGGCTGGAGCTGAAGGGCTTCCGTATGGATTTCACACTCGCCTGTGTCCACGCCACGGCCCCAGCACCCACATCCACAGCCTCCTTCCTCCGTCCTCCTTCCTCGTCCCAGCCACCCACAGCTCACAGCTGAGCGGAGGGTGACTGGGGAGTCAGGGTGAACACTTCTGCAGCAGCAGTGCTCGGAGACGGTTCAGGAGACTCCTGCTAACGTTCTCATCCTGTTCCAGGCTGCTGCCCTCTGGATGCTTGGATGGGACAGCGCCGGTATCCTGGTTTTAGCAGGATTCTTAAACGCAGCAGGTCTGCCTGAGCCTGTAAACGGCGGTTTCTCGTGTTTTTCAACCAGAATGGTCTCGGCCCAGACAGGAGATGTTGCTCCCTTCAGCACGGAGCTCGCGCTGTTGCTGTCTCTGGTTGCACTTTCTCACACAGCTCCAAAGGCAACCCGATACTCCCTGGACTTCCACCGACGCACCATGTGCAGCTCCGTAATGCCCATGACCAATAATGCCGGAGGAATGTGTTGTGAGGAAATTGAGGAATTTGTTGTGGGGAGGGGAACCCTGGACTGCAGGAGGGAACGACTCTTCAACACGCCTGTGTGCAGACATGTAATCCGCTCACACATGTTCTCTCTCTCTGACACAAGCGTGTGCACACATGTACGGCTTCCACGGCCTGTTTTCACTCCCACGGGAGGGGGGAAAGCTGAGCGCAGATCTGCATCAACGTGCACAATAAAGAAACACCACCCTGAAGATCACAGCAGCTCCAGCCAGCAGGTCCTGGAGGGGGGAGGGGGGCTACGCCTCTCAAAGTGTGTGTGTCTTTGTCTTTCTGTGAGCATCCCTCTTTCCCTGTGGTTCAGTAGACATATCACACACACGCGTGCACACACACACACACACACACACACACACACGTAGACAGTAAATGACAGTCGTTAAGCAGCAACACCTGCTGAAAACTGTCACCTTGAGACGTCTTGTTTGACACCAAAAATATCAGGCAGGCAATTTTTCTCTATTTACCCTGGCGAGGGGCCTAAAAATCTGAAAAGCTTTCCCTTGAAGAGTGTGTGTGTGTGTGTGTGTGAGAGAGAGAGAGAGAAGGAAGAGCAGAACATGTGATCCATGCCCCCACTGGTTTGGTGCCTCCAGGTTGTGGCAGATACCTGCACCTCCATCACAACCATCTCACCTGGTCTGTCAAAGTCACTCGTTGCCACGGTGACGACCGCGAACAGCACACTACCTGCAGCGGTGTCCAGATGTGGAGGGGCTTGTGATGAGATGCTGAGAGGCTCCGCCCCACCACCTAGATCAGCCACGTCTGTCTCATTTCTACTTTCCCTGCAGAAGAAGCCTGGAAGGTCTCTGTTCTTCCTCAGATGTTAGCTTCTGCTGTTGACCTTCATCAGCACGTCTGCCCCTCCTGTCCTGACGCAGGTGAGCAGCAGGACTCGGTGGTGCAGGTAAGGGTCCAGAAAGGTTCCTGGGCTATTTCTGCCCCAGGTGAAACCTCCTGTCTGTGGTTTGTCCTCTCT
>CAAE01010214.1:106426-123331 GCA_000180735.1 Tetraodon nigroviridis | reverse complement strand
CTCATTTCTACTTTCCCTGCAGAAGAAGCCTGGAAGGTCTCTGTTCTTCCTCAGATGTTAGCTTCTGCTGTTGACCTTCATCAGCACGTCTGCCCCTCCTGTCCTGACGCAGGTGAGCAGCAGGACTCGGTGGTGCAGGTAAGGGTCCAGAAAGGTTCCTGGGCTATTTCTGCCCCAGGTGAAACCTCCTGTCTGTGGTTTGTCCTCTCTCTCCTCTCTCTCTCTCTCTCTCCTCTCTCTCCCTCTCTCTCTCTCTCTCTCTCTCTCTCTCTGCCTCCTGCCTATCGACCTCTTCCTGGTTTTCTCCTGGCTGAAATCTCCTGACAAGCTGCCCTCCTGCCCCCCTGCCCCCTGGAGCCACCCTCCCTCCCCCTCTCCACTCCTCTCCCTCCCTCCCTCCCTCACTCTGCCTGCAGTAGCTGCCCAATAAAGGATGTTGTTAATATCATTAGACAGACTTCCTGCAGCCCGGCGTCCGGCCCTCTGCCTTTCAGCCATAATCAGGCACGAACGCTAACTATCAAAGGAGACATCGCTAATAAACCGCCACAGCGGGGCACAAAAACACACATGCAGCTAAAAAATACATGCAAAACTGAGAGGTGGGTGTGGTGGCGCTGGAGTGGCGTGTAAGGTGTGCTGCTGCTGTGTGTGTGTGTGTGTGTGTGTGTGAGAGTGTGTGTGCACACGTTAGCCAGACAGCACTAAAAAGGTCAGTTCCAAAGCTAACAGTTTAATGCAGATCTGCCACTTAAACACACCAAATTAATTGGGGTTGAGGGACGCAGGCACGGTTAATAAAGTGTTCCCTGAGAGGAAACAAACACTGCTCGTTTAGTGGCTTCAAACGGGCGTGTGTGTGTGTGTGTGTGCAGGTTGACCGTGTGCTGTAAATCATCTGTGAAGAGCACACTGTCCAGCAGACATCACTCAGGCTAATGAACAGAGACGGCAGCAGGAGCAGAGCTGCTGCTCCTCCAAAGAAAACTCAAATCTGTCAGCGGAGCTGCACAAACGGCTGTTTCAGAAACCGCCGGACACAACTGCTGGTTGGCGACTGCTGCTAAAGACCGAGCCTTTCTGCTGCAGCACAAACTGAGCGATGGCCGAAACCTCTGCCCTGAAAGCCTCGGCTGACCTTTGTGAAGTGTAAATACAAAGTGGACGAGGTGACAGCGAGCGCGCGAGGCAGCCATGTTGATTCTAGCGGAGGGGGGATCAATAGTGTCACACTCACAAATCAGAGCAGAACGCAGCTGCAAATCAGCCATTTCTAGTGTCAAAACAACACATTTCAATGAAATCGGACCCGATTAGCTTCTGGTACAAAGCTCCCTGTGAACCTGAACAAGGGCCCTGTTTGGCCACCACTGAGCTCCACTGTCATGCTTTATTTATCGCCTTCCCTTTGCACTGTAATGGAAATATAAATGGCTGCATTGATTAGTGTTTAAGGATCAGGCTTTAATAGATTAAAAGCCCCCGGCTCAGAGAGAGGCACTCTCTGTCTCGCAGACGCTGCGCATAAATGCAGGCTAATTCACAGGCTAACCAGCAGATGGATGCATATGGAGACAGACAGACAGACAGAGAGACAGACAGACAGACAGACAGACAGACAGACAGACAGACAGACAGACAGACAGACAGAGAGACACACAGCTGAGGAAGAGCCAGCTGTGTGAGGACAGCAATGACCTTCCACGGCTGAGTTCTACATGCGTCTGAACTGGTCCAAACTCTCTGCTGAGGATATTTGCATGTCCCATCAGAAAGTGGGAGGTCTGATGTTAATCGATGGAAAACACATTCATATTTAACGCGCTGCATCATTTATGAGGCAGCTCGATCCCGGAGCTGTGAACATTCTCCAAACATGCGCAGGGGTGATGTCACAGCCCATTTCCACTTTAGAACAGCAGCAGAACATCAGGCTGATCGAGAACCCTGGTGTTCCAGGGTCCAGATGCTGGGGTGGGCCCAGGACAGGATCAGGGCGGGACCAGAGCAGGACCAGAATGGGACCAAGACAGGACCGGCGTAGGACCAGGGCAGGACCAAAGTAGGACCGGGGCTCCTTCGATAGCTAACGTGTGCTAGCGTTGTGCTGCCTCTTCTCCTCACTGCTCTCCCCTCAGAAATGATCTCCAGCTCTGCTGCTTTTGTTCACATCTCATCGTGAACCAGCAGAATTTCACAACATTCATCCTGGACTCCATTTCGGACCCTGGTGGAGGTGCAGCCAAAGATCGGAAGGCAGCAACCGCCCGAGTCCAAAGTTCAGGTGCAGGAGAAGGCAAGCTCACTTTTAGGGGTCCTGACTGAAAGGTAAACACAGTTTGATGAGAGGCGGCGTGGACGTCTCTGCTGACAGTAAATGACTCATGTCCACATCAGCGTCCTCCACAGCAAGGAGTCTTCTAAGTCTTCAGCAATAATTTATTTTCCTACAGGCTGTAAGTAGACGGATGCCACATTTATGTCTGAGCTGAGGTATTGATCATAGCTGATTACTCCTGACTGATTATTAGTGCTTGGTAAAGTAAAAAAGGAACTGAGACGAGAGCTGCTGCCCCTCCCACTCAGCACTAACGAGGCTACATGCTAACAGCGAAACTACAATAGCAACAGATGGACGCGGTGAAGACGTTCTGGACTGTAACGTGCAGGAACACTAAGTGCAGGGAACCACAGCCTCATCCGTCCACACACTATCACTCATCCGCCCTCTGGGTGGATGTTCTGGAGGTCGCAGAGCAACCAGGTCACCTTTCTACCAGCCTCACACCTGTCAGCGATAAAGAACCTCCAGAAGCAAAAACAGGAGGTTAAACTGGCCACAGTCACCACCAAAGTAGCTGCTGGTTCAGCCCCATCTTTGCCTGGAGGAGAAGGTTCCAGGACCAGAAACAGCTCTCCTTGTTGTTCTGAAAGCTTTCAGCACCAGGGAGATCCACCATCTGTGACCCAGCCAGGCAAAATTAGCCCTAATACAAGATTTTCCTGCACTGACGGGATCAAAAACCTTCTGCATCCACAGTTGGAGGGCATGTGAAGCACCAGGCTTCTCTGGGATTACTGGAGTCATTACACAGCCAGCAGATCCCCTCCAGAGGAGCCCGCCGTCAGACACCGGCCCCGCCGTCTCAACCAGCCGCCCTAATTGGGCTCCACATCCTAACAAAATCCTGTCATGTTTTCACACCCTAAAGTGAATTTAAATAAAACGACACAGCAAACGGCAAAAGAGAGGGAGGGGGAGGAGTGTGAACGCGGAGGACAGGCCCGGTTTACCAGCGTTGAACTACAGACGGGTCAGGCCTCTGGTGGGTGGTGTGGGAAGTAACACAGAAACATGGTAAATCTGTTTAATATTTCTGCCTTTTAAGTTTGTTTGAACCCTCCGGAATCAATTTAGTTTAGCTTGAACTTATGGGGTGATTAACAAAAAACTGTCCCATCAATGATTCATTATTACACACACACACACACACACACACACACCCACGGGCGCGCGCTCTGATCAGTCCGTCTCTGAGGGGAACAAGCCTGCGCGGACCAGCTAAATGAGCAGATTTCCTCGGTTGTCATTCCAAGAATCCGACCAGCAGAAAGTGTTTTCCAAGTGAGAAAAGTGGCCGCTCTCAGCTCGGGTGCAGCCCCACCTCCTCCCTCCACACACCAGCTTCTAATTTGTAGCCCATGTGTCCGCATGGACAGCCTCTGATCAGACCCTCTGACATCTGCGGAGGATGTTTACCCAGGCCTGAGAACCTTAGGAGAAATATTATCCCAGTTTTACCTTACCGCTCTTCTGTCTGACATGAACAGCAGGGCTGAGATGGGGATGAGCAGAGGACGGCTGGAAAAAGGGAGTGTCGAGAAGATAAGTGGGCCTGAGAGAGTAGAGAGGATGAGCGGAGGAGGCAAAGCTAAGTGGACCGGAGGAGAAGAACCAGATCTGCTGGACTGGGGAATGTGGGCTTTCTGATCCACCTGAGCTGGGAGGCGTTTGACGCCAACAACCACCGCTGAGACACACACGTCCCGCTGCAACCTCCAGCAGCAGGTCCCAACACCGGGCAGAGAAGGTATTCCACGTGTCTTTCCATCGGCCCAGGTTTCCATCTGGACCCATCCCAGCTCCCAGATAAACGGCTCCGTGTCATCGTTCGCTCCAGCTTCAGGTCTAACCACTGAAATGATGCACTTATTCACATCTGAGAAGCAGTTCTGAGTCCACTAACGGAATTAGGAATGTCCATAAATCTCTGAAATCGTGTTTGGCTTTCAGTTTCTCTGCTGCACACAAATCAGAGAAGCCCTCGGTGAGTTTTTACTGAAGGTCACAACACTACATTTCTGTCTTCATCTACAGGAACCACATCAATTTTCTTCTAGAACGTTTTACTGGAGGCACGTAAAGTCCCACGCACACACACACACCCCTAAAGGAAACCATGTGTGTGAGACGTCCTGGGCTGATCTGGATGCTCTGGCTAAGACGGTTTCCTCAGCAGAGTCTGGAAGTCTCCCTCCATCCGTCTGTGCGTCTCTACCTGTCGGTTCTATTGGCATGGCTGGTTCCCATTTGGCCCCTCTCTCTCTCTCCCTCTGTCTCCCTGGAACTATTTCTGTCAGCCGGTCTATTTGCCCCCTCCTCCCAACCTTCCCTCCCCCTCCAGAACCACCAACTAGGCATGAAAACGGCGCTCCATTAGGAGCGTCTGGGCTAAGCCCGCTATGACACACACGGCTTTGATCAGCCGTGAGCTGGGCTAAACACCCCGCTAAACCCTCCACGGGGGGAGCAGGAGGAGGAGGAGGAGGAGGGAGGGCCGCGGGCGGGGCGAGGCGAGGGACGGAGCAGCGCACACCAAAGCTGGGAAATGAGACGAAGATGCGATATCTCAACCTTTTTGTGTCCAACACCAAATGCAGAGTCCAAAACCATAAGAGACAGAAACAGGAAGAAAACAGCAGCAAAAGAGGAGAAAATCCACAACCGCCTCCACAAAATGGGTTTGTGCTCACCAGCGTCTCCCCCATCCTGGTTCCTGGGACTCTCAGACGGTCCAACAAGCGCCGTTCAGCTCTGAGCCAACACAAAGATGGGCTCTCATCTCTGCCACCCCGCTTTGATACTTCCCATTTCATGGCAACCAAACGGCTCCCTGCAACAAGTGCTGCATGGATCTGGGTGAAAAGCAGCAGCTTTCGGGCCTGACGAGCTCCAGAAACCCACCCGGATGTGATTTAGTCCTCAGATCCTCAGCAGGTGCAGCGAGCAGAGACGCTGGACGGCCAGGACAGTAAATCTGGAAGACTGTCCTCGCCGACACGCTCCCGTTAGCTAAATAAATGCAGTCCAGCGTGTGAGATTAGACGCCGCAGACCCCCCCACAACGGTTACATTCCACATTCAGGCATGCAGACACTGAAGCAGCAGCAGCAAAAGGACAAAAAGAGAGAGAAAGCTCTCGTCTCTTTTCTCCTGAGGAGCAGAGAGAAAAGGGATTTCCGCTCGGCGCTAATCAATCAGGCCGTGATAATGGCTCCCATGCCTGGCTGTCGACTGCAGAGGTCAAGGCATCCCGTGACCCGGCGCCCAGGGCTCGGGGGGCAAAGAGTCTCTCAGAATAGCACCCCAGGACAGACTCCCCCCAGGCTAATTGTCCAAGCCAGTGTCAGCCTTTTCAATGCCCCCCTCCCACTTTCTCCTTCATTCCTTCTTTTCTCTCCTCTCTATTCTGCAACCCTCTCTGCTACGTATACGCCTGCGTGTGTGTGCGTGTGTGTGTGTTTCTGGGGGTAGTTTAGAACAGTTTCAAGTTGGGATTTGTGGAATTCTGCGGAAATGCTCCAGTTAGATCCCAAATTCAGACTACTGCCCTTTTCTCTTTTTAACCTCCTTTAGAGGAGAGAACGAGCCGGAGGTTTGGATCTTCTCTGTTTCTGGGGAGATGGAAGCAGCGGGAGGCTGCCAGGCATGCTTCAGGTGTGAGGAGAAGTTGGAGCCAGGGAGAGGATGGAGAGGTGGAGGAGGTGGAGATGAGAAGAGTTGGATTCACCGCCTGCACCCCCTCCCCTCCCACTGCCCCCTCAAACACCACCACCGGTCCGGTCCTCCACCATCTGCATATCAATGAGTTTCCATCAGTCGCCGCTCCACAAACACACGGGACGCACGCCGGTCCCCAGCCAAGCCCACTCCCACTCGCCGCACGACATTCCCGTCATTCCAGGCGCACGCGGCTCGTTAGAGAATTCCACAGATGGGACTGATGGAGGAGCCTCCACATGTGCACCCCCCCGGTCCCCTGAATGCAGCTGGAGCCAGGTCAGACTGGCCGCGAGCAGAGAAACGGGAATCGGGAATCAGGAGGTACTCACAGGAAAGCTGCTCCGCTGCTCTTCGCTCCCGATGTGTCGCTCCCGTCCTCCTCCGTCTATCCCAGCATGAGTGTGTCAGTCCAACAGAGGAGCGCCGGCGTACGTGAGCATGTGTGTGTGTGAGTGTGTGTGTGTGTGTGTGTGTGTGTGTGTGTGTGGAGCAGGAGAGAGGCAGAGAGAGAGAGGGAAGGTGCGCGTCTGCGTCTGAGGCTCGCGCTGCTCTGAGAGCGAGCGAGCGAGCGAGGCTGTTTTAAACAGCCTTCTCTCCCCATGTGACCAGCCCAGCCACAGGCAGGAATACATTTTCTGACACACACAATCCCTCCGTACACACACACCCTGTCCACAGTGCACCCCCTAGCCACGGCTCCGGGTAGTGAACGCACACACACGTATGTAGTCGCTGGTGCTGCTTCCTGTTCATGGTTCTGTGTGTTTGTGCCACCTCCACCTGCAGGAGATGACCTTTTCAACAGAGGAAACCTTTCAAAGCTGACCTTCTGGAGCAGCTTCCAGCACAACCACCAGCAGACGGAGCCCAAATGAAAACCATGCTGGAGTGCAACGCTACATTTATCAGCTCCTGTCACAAACCCAACCATCTCAAACTCATTTCCTCCTCACACAGAAAAGAAAAACTATTTTCTTCCTGCTTTTGGCATCTAACAATAATAAAACCGATATCGTCGACAGGAAAGAAACATGAGCCTTATTTTCACCCAACTTTGCTCTCGTCTTTGCTCGCATTTTTGTTGAAATGAATAAAAACCCAAATACAAACATCTTGAACTCACCTGGTGGCTGAGACCGTGCACAAAAACAGCAGAATCATCAGGCGCTCTCTACAGCCACGGTGGGGAGCGGATCTCAGCAGCCGTGCACCCACGTGCACGTCAGAGGCACGTGAGGCTGTTTCACCCAGAACACACCAAAACTCTGCCTTCAGAACCAGCGGTTCTTCCCTGTTGGGGATGTCTGAAGGTCCGGCTGAGCTGGGTCTTGAGGTGACCGTAGGACCCAGCAGCGGACACCAGCGTGCACGTGCACGGGCGGATTAGCCGAGCACGCAGGAAGCCCAGCAACACGAGCGGAACCAAAGAGCTTCTTTTTCAGAGAGCAGCGTCTGATGAGCTGATGTTTGGATGTTTTTCCTTCGTACGCTCATCTTTCATCATTTTACAACTAAACTTTCATCGTTTTCAAGACCTTGACAGTTACCACCAAAGCAGACTTTTGAAAACATAATTGCTTTTAATTCGATGGCTGTTCCGTTGTCACATTCCAGTGAAAAGAATGACAGAAAAATGAAGCTGTACCTTTGAAAACGCTGCCTCTGGTGGCCCCATCCTCCTCCTGCTGTCCTGGAGAAGAACGCCAGCCTCCTTCACCTGCCAGAAGGACAACAGTTTTGGAGTCACCAACCAGGCAGCAGACACACGGCAAGGTTCTGGGAGGACTGGGACGTGCCTCCTCCACCAGTGAGCTGCCACGTCCTCACGTCCACGCTTGAGTAGAAGGATGGTTGGAGCGCTCACAAAGCCAAGCGCTGAATCGTCCACAAAGAAAAAGTCTGAAGATGTGAAATCAAATCAGCACCGTCTGAAGAAGACAGATAATGGAGCAGAAAATGATGCCAGTTACTAAAAATGAGACAAATGAAGAGCGGCGGCTCGGTGCTTGTTGTCACAGCCCTGGGACTGGAGGCCTAAATGTCAGCCGTTTTCTTTAGATCCTCAACTTGAGACAAAGATCTCACTGAGAAGAGTCAAAACCACGTGAGGTCAAAGGATTAGCGAGGAGCTAACGGCTGATAACGGCTGAGAGGCCAGCAGCTTCCAGACCTCTGGAGATGCAGCCTTCTTTGCCCTCCAGATGTTTACCTGTAAATATTCAGCCAAACGCCCGAAACAACAGGTCCTCAATCAACTGATAAGGAGTCCTCCTGACCCTGAGGGGAGGTGAGAGCTCCATCAGTCACGGATGTCCACCGACGTCCACAGATGTTCTCGCTCCGGCGTCAGGAAGCAGAGAGACCTGGGACGTCCCAGGTCTTCGCTGCTGCCGCCTCAACCCTGACGGCTCGTTTGTTTGCTTCCTGGCGCTAACAGATAACCGCCGTTAGCTGGCGGAGATCATGAATCAAGCGCTTGCTCCGCCACAGAGGACACGGAAAAAAAGCCTCTGGACTTTCGCCTGAAGAATACCAAAGCCACGTGCACTTTCCCTGAAAGTCCATGAAACTTTCAACAGCCTCGTGTCATATTTGCTGAATTCCTGCACGTGTGTGTGTATGTGAGTGTGTGAGAGAGCGCGAGAGACAGATGTGCGTGTGTGAGGAACAATGACACAATGCTAAAAATGCAGTGTTTCCCAGAGTGTCTGGAGGTGTTAGCGGAGGTCAGGGAGATGGATGGGAAGCAGCAACACACCCCTGGGCCCCCCAGCGCTGCGTTCCCAGAATCACCAACAGCCCTGAGCTCCTGCTCCTTTGCTCCGCTAACGGCCAGGGTCACTGGTTCTCCCTGGCCGGTCCCAGATGGCTCCTCAGAGAGGACCCAGATCCTCCCACGCCGGCTAATGTCAGGTCTGATCCTCCGCCACTGATATCTGACGCTGCGGTTCGCCAGTTGGATCGTTGCTGGTTTAATTACAGCAGAAACGAAGCAGCTGTTGAAGGTGTGGATGAAAGAGCTCCACAGGTGTCTGGCTGCTGCTGGAGCTTGTGCAGACGCCATCAGAAGAGAACCGCTCTCACGCAGAAGAAGCTAAGCATCTGTTCAGTTAGCTCAGACTGATTCTTCCCTTTTAGCCTAGCCTCCCTGACGCAGCGTTCCCTCAGAAGCTGCTCAGGTCAGAGTCAGAGGTGATCTGACCTCTGACGGCTTTATTCCTTTCCATCCTCGTTAGCTGACTCATTACACGAGGAAGAGGACAGCAACCTCCTAATAAAGCAGGTCCTCCAGCCCTTTTCATGTCCCTGGGATCACGTTTAGAGATCAGTGGGGTCAGGCTCCACGCTAACCTGGCTGCTGCTAGAACCCAGCCTCTGACTGGATCCGTTTCCTCCTACGCTGGTTTTTTCTGTCCAAACAATGTTTGGAACAGACGGTGGTTGGAATTACAAAGAGTGTTCAAAGCCGGCCTGAGTGACAGAAACCCAGAGGCTGTGGTTGATTACGCCTCAAATCTGCTAATATCCCTGACAGAACTTCTCATCTCTACTAATCCAGCTGATGAGGATGATTACTGCCAATCAAAGAGAAGGCTGGAGCGCTTTCCCCAGAGACCAGCGGCCATAAAACCTGGGAGAGGCGTCGCAGCAGCAGAGCCGCCCTAATCAGCTGATAAATGATGTCATTACCAGACCTGACTGATCCAGTTTGAAGTTTAGGTTTCACGTCGTCGTGGGACTTTGAGCAGCAACTCGGGTTCAGAAACAGGCCTTTGTCATTCCTGCCGGGGAGGCGTCCCGACCCAGCCACAGCCTGAGCCAAGCGTTAGCTCATCCTTCATCAGCTCCTGGATGGTCGGGAAGGTCAGGAACGGGTTCTGGTGTGAGACAGAGCAGCTTTTACATCTTTACACCAGACTTCAGGTCATATTCCATTGTTATAAAGATGGATCTGTTTTCCTCAGTCAGGTTATTTCTGTGGAAATTAGGGTGCAGAGATAATGGCGCATGCTAGCAGGTTAGCTACGTCCATGCACTAGTGTTGCTCATGAGTAAATCCTGCAGAGGGAGGAGCAGAAAGGCTTCCCTGACGCCTGAACAGTGATCATTCAGAGGTCTCTGCTGGAGGAATGAGACCATCTTTAATGCTGAACTGGTGGCTCACTTTCATTGATTGCTGCTCCCTCGTTCCACTGCAGTCTCCTCCACATTCCTAATTATTCCTGCAACCCCGGCGCATTCTGAAGCAGCCGCGTGACGACCAAGCTCTCCACAAACTCCGTCCTTGAGAGCTGAAAACCTCTTCTAAGTCTTGTAAATGCAGAGTGTGTCTCTACAAAGAGGGCCTCTTGAAGTCACCCGGAGAAGTCCGGAGCTGCGCCTCCGCCGCCGCATGTTCCGTACCCACCGCACTCAGCCCTAATCCTCAGGCAATTAAAATTCCAATTAGAAAATGCATCCAGATGCACAGAGAACGGAGAGCGCTCCGTCGGTTTTGGACTGCCGTGCAGCGCCACGTGCAGCGCCACGCGCAGCGCCACGCGCAGCCGCGAGGGAAACCCACCCTGTAAAATAGTGCCAACAACAGGCAGGAAGGTGGCGCTGGAAGAAGCAGCGCGTGCATATGCAGGAGCCATTATGGCAAGCATGTTGGATAAATAAGGCTACATTGATTTCACAAATGAAGTAATTGGATAAGGGTGATTACATTAGCATATTTTAAATAGCGCCGCAATCACTGCAACATTCATTTTCATCTCATTATCTGGCATTGACGATTCAAGGATGGAGAGAAGGAGGAGGCTGCTCCTCTCACCACAGCAGCAGCAGCACTGGTGAGCTAATGCCTTTCCAGGACACCTTCAGACCCTTCCAGGACCCTTCCAGGCTTCTGTGTGGGCAGCAGCTCTGCTCACCTGACCGTGTCTCCTGTCTGGGTGCTAATAAAGCAGCATGACTCCCTAAAAACACGCATGTCAAAGCGGTTTGGAGCCTTCTGGAGCGTGAACTCGAGTCCACCACGCTAGCGTGGTGTTATGACAGCACATGTGGCCGCACACACGCCTGCAGACTGACAGACTGACAGACTGACAGATGGCAGACGAGCCTCGGAGTGGTTAATGGACTCAACTGGTGGAGAATTGATTGAAGCATGAAGAGTGAAGCACCGCCGCAGTGTGAGGGACACGGCAGAGTCCACCAGCCCGCATCAGCTGAACGGAAACCCCCCCAAATCCATTAGAAACCTAAAAAAACCACTGTTGGTTTGAAAAGACCTTCCAGGCGTTTAGAGCTTCCCATCCTGACAGCTGTAGAGCTGGTTTTGGACTGGAGATAAACAACCGTTCAGCGTCCTGGAGCGTTAACGGACAACGTGGAGACTGAAAGCCAGCAAGCAGATGGGCGGAGGTACAGGCTCAGGCCTGAAGGAGGGAGTTAAAGAGAGGCTCGGACGGGAAAAAAAAACATTGGATGCAGAAGAAGAGCAGAGACGACCGCAGACGCGAGCGCAACATCGCAGCGGCACACATGGGAGCGAGGGAGAGCCGAGCCCCCTGTCGAGCGCAGCGACTGCGCTCACTTCCCTGAGACAGCAAGGGTTTTCCTCCAGCTCCGAGCAGTTAACTCTGACTTTATCTCCCGACAGAGTGATTGGTCAGCCAGGGGTCAGGGGTCAGGGGTCGGAGGTCACAGGTCAGAGCAGCGAGTCACAACGAGGCAGCGCTCTCACAACCGTTAACCCTCCGGAGCACTTCCATAAAACACAATCACCCTTGGTGAGACGAGTGCCAACAGAGAGAGAGAGAGAGAGAGAGCAGAGAGATGAGAGTGTGTGTGTGTGTGTGTGTGTGTGTGAGAGAGAGAGAGTGTCCCCCCGTGCGTGTGCTGTGTGTGTGTGTGTGTGTGTGCTGTGCGTGTGAGCCCGCCTCAGGAGAGCTTGATAGCACGTGTGTGGTGTGTCTGTCTTGTATTTGCATCAAAAAAAAAAAAAAATCACCCCAGGATGCTTCATATTGGCGTCGCGCACACACACACACACACACATGCACACACACACACACACACACACACATCACACTACACCTCGGTTGAGCGTCATGACAGCGGCAGTCTACTGAACGCTCCACACCGGCAGCAGTCAGGGATTAGCTCTTCCACTCAGGAACCAGTGAGTGGAAAATAGCCAGAGAAGAGCCGTTTCCCTGTCTCCTGTTCCTCCGATTCCCTCCATCAGCGGGGGATTGGAACACCGATCTCCAGAAACCTGCTCACTCCTTCAGCAGCGTGCAGGCTGGTAATTAAACACCCGTCTGGGCACTTTACCTGCCGGAGGAGGGCTTCACTCAGCTCCGTCTGGTGGACCGGTCCATTGCAGCAAAACCCAGTCGGCATCTACGGACACCTCGGGTTCCGCTCACATGGTCACTGGTAACCATGGAAACGCAGCCTGGGTCCAGTCAACAACGACACAGATAAGTGGAGAGAGAAGAGACAGGAGACACGAATGAAGCAAGAGAACACCAGGAGGAAAGGCAGGCACACGTGCGCACGCATGTGTGCACGTCACGTCCCATTCTTAGCAGCCTTCAATCAGGACCTGATTTTACAATCTGGGCTTCTGGTGCCACAGCTAGCTGCCAGGCCGGAGCGCAGGGCCCTTTGATTTGGAGGAACAAGTGGGGCTTTTTTTATTTAGCAGCGGTTTGCAGCTGCGACGGGTTCCCTCAGGCCTGACCGCAGAGCCCGGGGGAGCAAAGGAGGAACCAGGAGGAACCAGGAGACGCCTGGAGGAACCAGAAAGAACCAGGAGGAACCAGGAGACGCCTGGAGGAACCAGAAAGAACCAGGAGGAACCAGGAGACGCCTGGAGGAACCAGAAAGAACCAGGAGGAACCAGGAGACGCCTGGAGGAACCAGAAAGAACCAGGAGGAACCAGGAGGAACCCAGGAGGACGCCTGGAGGAACCAGCAGGAACCATGAAGCCTGCACAATGCGCCAGGCAGACCGTCCCTCCACGAGGCTGCAGCTGAAAGCTGGAAAACATTCCCAGACAGAAAACAAACAGCCTGGAAACAGTCAGAAAACAAATACTTTCCCTGCTAATACTGACATCTGTTAGCGGTTAAAGGTGATTGATATGGAGGAGACGAACAAAGCAGGAGGAGGATCTGAGAGGATCAGATCAGGAGCATCAAAGCAGCGCGGCAGAAAGAGCCACTCCTGAGCAACCTGGGAGGAGCCAGGAGGAGCTTCCAGCAGGGAAAACACCAACCAGGTGGGACTCAGACCGTTTGCCCCAGCCCAGTTTGGGGGTTTTGGACGTCCAACGTGCAGCAGCAGCAGCCTGGAGTCGATGCGAAGACATGACGGAGACAACAGAGGGTGGAGCTGGCAGTGGGGAGGTGGGCGGAGCAACCTCAGCACATCTGGATATATGGAGGTTGGGGTACCAGGCATGACCTGTTAGATGTGGAGAACACTAGCCGCATCCATCCATTCATGTACCCATCCTTGTACCCATCCATCTATCTATGCATCCATCCATCCAACCAACCATCCCTCCATCCAGCTCCATTGTGCATGCATGTGTGTACATGTATGTGTCTGTGTGTATATCTGTGTGTGTGTGTGTGTGTGTAGCCATCCCTCTTCCCTCCCTGCTGTCGTTTTTCCTCCCCAGGCTTCTCCTCCATGACAGGCGCGGCAGCCGTTTCCGCTCTGAAGCTGCTCGTTAGCGGCGGCGCCCTCGCGCTCCAGCCACGGTGCGGTTCAAAGGTCAACCACCTACAGCTCGCTGCTCATGTGCTCCTTCACACATGTGTGTCATTAGCGGTGGCCCCGTCTAAAATCCATTTCTGGCCACATGTTTGTTGGAACAGATTTAGAGTTTGTCTGGGGGGGAGGACCTTTTGGAGATGCTGTTTGTGTCACACGTGGAAACCAGTGCCGCTAGTTTATGGCTCCACTTTTAGTTTTAATACTCGGTTGTGTTGCTAGGAGGAGCTGAGGGGAACCAAAACACAAATCAACAGAACAACATGTGTTTGATTTAATGTGAGAAGGTTTGAGAAAGGCCACAGCCTCCGTGGGTGCTGGCTCGCAGCGGCGGCGGACGCCCCCTCCCTCTCCTCCCACCAGGAAACCACTGGTTTTTCATCAAGCTGCACCTCCGTGCTGCTTTTATGTGTGGTCTCTACGGTGACAGGGGCTTGGATGGGATGCTACCCCCTTGCTCCGTCTTCTCGGGCTAGCCATTCCTCGCTAACGTGGAACCTCAGCTGATGGACAGGAGCCCCGGGGCCTTTTCTGTCGGGGCCTCCCCGTCTCCACCTAGAACATACACCCACCCACGCTCCATCAGCTAACCCTTGGCACCAGAAGGCGTGTGTGGAAGGACTTCCTCCCTGAAAGGTGGCCACAGCGTGGAGATCAAAGGTTCCTGGCACTACAGGTGCCGGAGCCCCTCTGGTGATGCCGGTGCTACTGCCGCTGGCCCATAATTGGCCCGTGGAGCCGTCGCTCTGGACCTCTACCTCGTAAACCTGCCTCTGACTGCTGCTAATCAGGGAACGGGACAGGTTTCATGCTAAGCCGTTTGGCCCCTGCTGGGTTCCTGGGTTTCCCCCCCCAGAGGAGCACGTGAGACCAGCTGGTTCCGGTTCCCTCACCTGGAGTCAGAGGCTGCACAGACGAAGAGACGCAGGATTAGGTGTTTATGACAAGAGTTCCAGAAACACAGGCCGTCGATGACAGCGTCCAAAGGCTCTGTCTGAGCGGCAGATAGGAGGACGGAGGACGGATGCGGGCGGAGGAGGCGTGTCTGCCGGAGGATTAGGAGGGAGAGTCTACTTTAAACAAATCCTCCACCCAGTGAGCAGAATTTCAATGATCTCCACGGGCACGGTTTCTAATCAGAGAGGTCCAAACGTCACCCTGTGAACTGCTGTGAGGATAGAAAGGCGGGCCGTGGTGAAGTGGTGGGCGCCAGGAACATTTGATGGGTGAAGAAGCTGATGGAAGGTTAATGAAGCGCAACTTCATTACTGTGTGTGTATATTTTGTGAAAAGCTGCGCTGGATTAGCTCTTGGATGGGTGGGAGCTGGAGTGTGTCCCGCTCTGACCCAAAGTTCTGACACGACTGCAGCTGGAGCAGCTCGGAGAGGAGGAAGGATGGTTCAGCCTGGAGCGATGGGGAGCCTGCTGTGGCGCTGCTCAAGGTTCCCTCCACCCTCCTGAAGGTGCTGCCTCTTCCAGCTAAGCAGAGGACAGACGGTCTCTGAAACCTGGGAGACTGACAGCGGAACAGCGACCCGCCCTGGCGGCTGTGACCCACCACGTGATCCCACATAAATGTGGGAGCAACGTTACTGAAATACAAAACTAATCAGTCTTATGTATTCAGCCAGGCCTCTGTTTTGTTATTTTTCTGCTTCTCGCTGCCTCGCCCGATCGCCGTGTCCCAAAAACAAGATGAAACCCGCGCTGAACACTAAACATCCCATCAGCCTGTCCGCCAACAGGGAGCAAATCAGGCAGGAAACTCATCCAATTTTCCTTTTCTGGCTGCTGCGGCCAAAACTCTCATTTACTGTGGAGAGCTCAGGCTGCCAGGAGCTGGCGTCCAAAGCAACCAGAGCAGGAGGCATCAGAAAAGCCTCCTGGTCCACGCCCGCACCGTCCAGGTCCAGGCTCAAGGGAGCACCCGTGGGTGCACTTTCCCACATGCTGGACTGATGTCCCCACAAGCCGGAAGAAACGTGAACCAGGTCAACCAAGTTGCTGCGTGGGGAGTCAACGCGACACGCGTGTCATCGGTTCACGCGTCAGGCCACACACGGACACACACGGACACACACGGACACTGCTGCCATGCCCACTGTCCCCGAAGCACACCAACGTTCTCATCAATGGATTCATTCCAGCAGCACCACATGCTAACAACGTGCTAGCACCACCGCTGCTGTTCTCTGTGGTGTTGGATAATGACAGGAGAGGGCAGAACTTGTTACTTACAGATGGAGAGTCAGTGTTCTGCCTTCGCACATTCAGGTCACAGCAGCAGGATTGGAATTCTTTCCATTTAATGAATTTCCATCGATCTTTGACAGTGAATCCTTTGGGGTCGCTGTTACCTGAGGATAAAAACAATGAAGTTAGCATTCTGGCTGTGTGACTGTGCTGCAGACTGAGGCTGTGTGTGTGTGTGTGTGTGTGTGTGTGTGTGTGTGTGTGTGTGAACGCAGAAGGTGCTCTTGCCATTAGGGCAAACATAATGTTTCTTTTTATATTCTTGCAATTACTCTGTTCTTTGGTTACCATTTTCTCAAGTTTTACAAAATTATATTTTAAAATTAGTCTCCGGCTATAATAAATTTCATATAATGATGCAGATTTGGAGCATTAGTAGTTGGAAAACAGAGTAGCTGACTTTAGAACCACAGTATGGTGTGAAATGATGAAGGATGGGAAGAAATGATGAGAGTAATATTCCACTGTTGTTTTCCCAGGAGTGAAAGCCAAAAAGGAGCAGTCTCACCTTCTGGTGGAGAACCAGGATGGGGCATCAGCGGAGGCCGAAAGCGTTCGGGCAGATGCTACCTGTGGACAGGTGAGCAGATGGGAGGGGATTCATCAGGAGCACTCCCCCCAAATAAAGGCTTTATAGACTCCATGTGTGTTTGGCAACGAAAGGTTATGGAGGTAAAAGTACTTACCTATGTAGTATTATCTTGGAAAAAACGGAGTACTTTTACATTACTGATATTGAAAACTTTAGTTAACTCCAAAAGGATTCATCAGTTCTGATCAGGCTGGGAGCAGAGCTAGCAGACAGAGCCC